>JAPYZC010000544.1:0-50979 GCA_030522665.1 Ichneumoninae sp. A BG-2022a | reverse complement strand
AATACTTGACGAAATGGATTGAGTCTACGATTTTTGGAAAGTGTATGGTTAAAGCTATCGATTCATGTGAAAATCATCCTCGAATTAACTTTTGTCACGTTTGAAAACGCTATTCTTTTCCCCGGTCGGCCTTATAGGGATTGGGAATAGGGAGATTTACCTTAAATAGCCGAATTTTTTCCGAAACCCGCAATTGGATCGAGAGATTTGCCTCTTTTTTATGCCGGAACCTTCGGCCTTACGATTATTTCTTAGGATCGATAAGAAGCATTCGGCGAACCCAGCCGAATTGGCGAACAGTTACGAGAATCCGTACGCTTCTGTGATAATCAACGATTGGCTGAGGAATTCGGGGACACCTGTACTCAATGTGTTCCTCAACGAGCTCACCTCGGAAATCGAATTGTCCCAGGTATTTCCAATCAATTTTTTCCTTACCACCCCAAACTCTAATTTGTCTTGCAAAATTCAAAAAATGCAATTCGATAATCGATACCTCGCAGCGTCATAGTCTCCTTTCACTCGTGACATTGTGTAAGACCGGCGATAACGATAAATTGTATTCGATAAATTGCGTTACAGAATTATCGTCTCGAAGATCAAATTCTTTAACCTTCTCAGTGTTTTTCGAGCTGCTCCGTGTAAAATATATGAATCCGGTCTGATGTACAATTGCACTCCGTTCGTATTTGCTCGATTCTTAGGTGACTCAATCCTCTTAATAATTATGAAAAAAAATGACCATTACCAAAAAAATTTTCACTTTTTTTGTCATTTGCAGAAGAAACAAATAATAATATCGTATTATATCGTAGATTGTTGTTTGTCTTTTAGGAAAGATTTTATGCTCTGGGCCCGTGGAGCAAGTTGCCGCATCACTGGTTAATACCGATAAGATGCTACGAGATAAAAACCGCAAGATACAGGCACGAGTGGATATTCTCGAACGTCACGAGATCGAAAGCACCTTGCTGGATCACGTGGTGTCTCTTGAATGGCACGAGTTCAGGTAAACACAAGACGCTAATTATCCAATTACAATCCGGACAAAAATCGGGCAAATTCGATAACTCGCAGCTCCGTTCCGCGTCAACTATCCCATCGAGTGGTGGGCGGAGATAAGCGAGGCACTGCGAGGGTCACCGAGGGCCATCAATGAGATTCAAAGAATGCGAATGATCGACGACGCACTCGCGCTTGTCCTAGCTGGATACAGAAAACCAGATATATTCTTCAATTTAACACGCTATTTGGAATACGATCTTGACTATTTTCCCTGGCTGGCGGCGGCGAAGGCTTTCAAAAAGCTTCGCAGTATCCTCAAATATGGCGATGGGGAGGAGCGCAGAGAAAAGCTACGGGTTTGACTTAGCCCTCTAAAAGACTTCGTATTTTATAAAATAAAAATGTACATTTGATTCCGTTATTTTTTAGGTTTACGTTTTGCACCTGCTGTCGAAAGTGTACGACTGTTTGGGATGGAAACCCATGAAAGGGGAAAATTACGTTGCGAAGTTGCACCGGAAGAACATCATGGACTTGGCGTGCAACTTTGGTCACGTGGGCTGCCTCCGGGTCGCCGAAGAAAAATTGATCTGCACATTGGACGCGATGGAGAGCGACTCGATGAATTACAGCGGATGCAACGTCGATCCCGATATTCGAGAAATAGTTTTTTGCCAGGGACTTCGTCGAGCTAGTAACTACACGTGGAGAAGATTATACGATCTTTCGAGTGACGATCATCTGTTTCACACGACAAAGTCCATGATCAAGCGCTCTCTGGGATGTACCGAAGATCCGAAGATACTTCGAGCGTATGAAAATAAAAAAGAAATCTTTATCTTTAATCCCACTCCGATTACAGACGAGCTGTAATAATGGAAAAAATGTGTCTATGCTTGTCAGGTACGTCGGTCTAGTTTTAGAAGATACGGGGAATTTTCCATACGAAGAGGCGTTACAGATTTTTTTAATCGCCGCCCGAATCAACGACGACAATGCACAAATCGTATTGAGAAACGTCGTATCCAACTATCAGCTACTACGAGCGAGGTGTGTCGCTGAGTATTTTTTTTATTTTGGTTTTTTCTTTATCATCCACAAACTCAAGATTTTTTGTTTCAAGATCACAATTTCCCGGAGAGTTGGACTTGAAGATCAAAGAGATCGCGAAGGAAGTCTATGCCTACAAGACAATACACAAAATTGCAAGTTTTTTTTTATGTATCTGATGTTTTCGGCCAATCATTGATTACTTAATTTTTTTTTTGTGTGGATATTTTTCTTCCACAGTTTTTGCCATTTCTATGGCGCAATTCACAGCTCCTAGACGTCCCATTGATGTATAACATGAAAGACCAAGTCACTGCCAATGTGATATTTACCAACGAGGCGAGACCAATTTTCGAGAAATACATCGACGAGTTGATTATTCCGTGAAAAAAGAAAGGAAATGTGTAAAGATCGATTCTAAAATAAATCATTTCTGTCGATCAACATTTACGATCAATTTTCAATTTAATCGAAAGCGAATGATTCACGCAGCTGTGTGTGGCAATAAAAAAAAGATTTAACCCCTCGCAATGCATAATCGTGTATAATAAAGAAAACAAGGCCAGATAAGAGAGACACTCGAGAAACCGGTAAGAATTTGACGGCATCGAAGGCGGTCCGAACAGCGATTGGTCGAAGGTATGTCCCAACTTGATTTATCTCAATTGTCGAACCAATGTATCGAAACCACGTAGAAATTTTCGACAGAATTTTAATCAGACATCTGTCCGTATTAACCGACACATCAGAGTACTATTCGCCCGCCGTACTTTCTGAGACGAGCCCGACGATAAGATTAGACAAAGATCTATTGGATTTTGTGTTTCACGATAAAACCCAACCGACGATAGCTTATAAAGCCGAGACGATTCGCGCGTTCACCTTTGGTAGTGCGACCGTAGTCGCGTGAATAGTGTTGTACTTTTTTTGGTTTTGCATACTTTGTAGTTTTCGAACGACATCAGGATGTCGATCCTGCGCACTGTCCTGTCGGCGATCCTGCTGGTGACATTGGCAAACGCAGTGCCACTTCTCAAGAACGTCGATGCTCCTGATTACGGAGCGATCATTCGTGAGGCTAATGTAACCGGTAATGGAACCGATTATCGTCTCCCGGCAAATGTGAAACCAACGAAATACGTCATCACGCTGACGCCCAATATTGTTCCGAATCACTTTACATTCGCTGGTGAATCGGTCATCGACATCTCCGTTGAGGATACGGTGAAGACGATCACCTTGCACGCTAAAAATCTCACGTTTGATAATCTGAAAACGGACCTGCGCAATGTAAACGACCATACCGTGACTTTTAAACTGAAGTCTGCCACGCACGAGGATAAGAAAGATTTCGAAATACTCACATTCGACAAGGATATCCCTAAAGGAGACTACCAACTGTCCTTGTCATTCGTTGGAATACTGCACGACGACTTGAATGGATTCTACAGGAGTTCGTACACAAACGAAAGGGGAGAGACAGTGTAAGTAGAACAGCTTTTCTCAATAATGATATTTCGAAACACAATGTGTGTGTGTGTGTGTGGGTGTGGGTGTGTGTGTGTGTGTGCTTTTTTCTTTTTTTTTAACGAAATTTAACCGACGACACGCTTGAATTTTACAGATGGCTAGCGACAACTCAGTTCGAGCCCACTCACGCCCGACGTGCTTTTCCATGCTTCGATGAGCCGGCTATGAAAGCCACTTTTCAAATTGCCATCAATCACTACGACAACTACACGGTGCGCTCGAACACTCTGATGGAGAGCGTGACTGCGGATCCGGTTAATCCGGCAAAGGTTACTACCAAATTCAAAGCTACGCCTGTAATGTCCTCATACCTGGTGGCCTTCATCGTTTCGGACTTCAAATCCGTGACATCCGAAGACGGCAAGTTTCGCGTTTGGTCGAAAAGCGGTGCCGTCCACACGGGTAAGTACGCTCACGAAGTTGGTCGCAAGGAACTCGCGGAATTGGAGAGTTACACTGGAATTCAGGAAACCATGGAGAAAATGGACAACTTCGCTATACCGCAGTTCCGCGCCGGTGCCATGGAGAATTGGGGCATAGTAACTTACAGGTGAGGAACTGAAATGGAATCGGTCAATCCTCGTTTGATCTTTGTTGCGCTGCGGTTTAAAAATTTGTTCAATCATGCAATCCTTCGTTCGAAGGGAGAGCGCTCTTCTGTTCGAAGACAATGTGACGACCACGGAGGCCAAGCAAGGTATCGCTACCGTGATATCGCACGAATTTGCCCATCAGTGGTTTGGCAATCTGGTCAGTCCCTTGTGGTGGGAATTCACATGGCTCAACGAGGGCTTTGCGAATTACTTCGAGTACTACATCACCGATAAGGTCGAGTATTGGATATCCAATGTACACATCCAACGTGAGAGAATGATTGTCAATAAAAACCACGGATCTTACAGATCGAATCAACGTGGCGAGTGATGGAGCAGTTTGTCGTCAGGAATCTTCAGCAGACTGCGTTCGCTGCGGACGCCAAGAACGACGCTCATGCCATGAACGTCAAAGTGGGCAGTCCCAAGGAGATCAGTGCGATCTTCGACAGCATCTCGTACAGCAAAGGTAAAACCCGATCGAACAATCGAGCCATAGTTTTTGCCGTTACGTTCATTTTTTATTGCTTTACGAATCTAAAATAATTTCTTGGCGTTGTGCAGCTGGCTCCGTCATTCGCATGATTTCGCACGCATTGACCGAATCAACGTTCAAAAAAGGATTAAGCAATTATCTGAACGCTATGTAAGTAGATTCAAGTTCGGAAAGCTTAAATTCACAAACAAAAAGCTTTGAATGAATCGTTCTAGTAAAATTTTTCGTTAATTAGGAAAAACAAAGCTGCGCAATCCAGTGATCTCTTCGATCAGCTAGTCAACGTTGCTAGCGGAGTCCCGAGCTTGCCGAAAGCTCTCCAGTTGTGGGCTACCCAACCAGGCTATCCCGTTCTCACGGTGACCGTCAACGATACAAAACAAATTCTCTATGTAACCCAAGAACGTTTCTTGTCGAAAAAGCCTAATAAGCCACCTACGGAGAAATGGTCGATTCCAATCAATTACGTTACTCAAAAAGGACTGGACTTCAGCGACACTAAGCCCCATACATGGCTCAATCATGAGGCGGCTGGTACTACCATCACAGGCGTCGACATGAAGGAAGATCAGTGGGTAATCTTAAACAAGAAACAAACCGGTGAGTCTTGCAAGATTATTTTATATGTCTATAGCCGATGTACACTGAGAGAAGGATCTAGTATATATGACTACATCGGATGAGAGATATTAGGGAAGAGTGGGGCAAAATGGCACAGCGGGGCAAAACGGGATTACGAGACAAAACGCAATTGTCCAATAACTTTTGGATGGTGGCGATGGTGGTAAGTGGGGCAAAACGGGTTTGAAAATCCGGATGTATCGTTGGGACAAAATGGGACAACCAAAAATTATTGGAAAATTAAGTTTTGCCCTCACTGTCCCGTTTTACCCCGCTGTGCCATTTTGCCCCGGTCTCCCCTACCAGGGCACATGTTAGTTGGGAACGAGGCCACCTATGTTAGGAAATACCGGATTTATAAGAATTTTTCAAAGATGTCGTGGTAAAAATTCTTGGAAAATCTGAGACTTTCTGCCATAGGTTCCGTCCTAGTTCTCTACTACTGTGTGCTACGGTAATTTTTCGTAGATCGTCGGTGGTCTTTTCTAGGACCTTCTCTCTTTCATTGATCCTATTTGATTATCGTGTTGACTAATTATGTATTAATTACAGGCTACTATCGTGTCAACTACGACAAGGCCAATTGGAAGCGCATCGGCTTGTATCTTAGTTCGAGTGAATATGAAAAAATAGACCCCATAAATAGAGCTCAGATATTGGACGACTCCTTCAATCTCGCACACGCAGGATACTTAGACTACCAAGTTTTCCTCGATATCTCGAAGTATCTCGAGCAGGAAGTTGATTACGTACCATGGCACGCAGCTTTCCGTGCTTTCTACGCTCTCAAGAGGGTTCTAACAAACACCTCGAAATACGAACCTTTCAGGGCAAGTCGTGATTTTTTTCCGAGTCATCGACGGCTTTTTTCGAATAATACTTTACATACGAGGCATTGGGCGTTTGGGCTTATTGTTTTTTTCATTCCCTCTTTAGCTGTACACGCTCAGGCTCACAGAAACATTGGTGAAGAATGTCACCTACACTGAAACCGAAAAGGAGGAGCATATTATGAAGTTCAATAGAAATAACGCTCTGGACTGGGTCTGCAGCATGGGATCAGAAGAATGTAAAACCACGGCTCACAAGAAACTTACGGACCACTTACTTGGAACAAAGTAAGTGAAACCTTCAATAGTACATGAAAAAAAAGTCACGTGAATCTCCGATCTTTATCGATATCTATTGTTTCAGAATTTCGCCGGATCTTCGAGGCGTCATGCTTTGCGGGGGTTTGCGCACCGCTAACGAATCGACCTGGGCGAACACTTTCAATTTATTCTTGACGAGCAAGAACGCGGTTGAGCGTGCGGCGATCTTGAAGGGTCTCGGGTGTTCCTCCAACGCGACAATCCTCAAGTCTTATCTGCAGAAGATTATTGAACCGAAATCCAAGGTCCCTCTTGAGAATGCCTTGAAGGCCGTAAGCGGCGGCAGCCCAGCTGGAATCGACATCGCTTTCGACTTCGTCAACGACAACTACGAAGCTATTGTCGCCATGTAAGTCCCGACATTTTTTAAGTTTGGTGCGTTCGAATTGCTGGATAATTACGTCACAAATTTTTTGTTGTTCTAGCGATAACAAAACCGAAAAGATTCTGTCTTGTCTGAATGATATTGCAAGCAGGATGACCACCCAGACTCAGCTTGACAAGGTTTGTGTTTCTCAATCGTGATAATTTTTAGGTGTCTATCATTGACGTTTAACGACACGATTTTCACCATAACGTCTCTTCTTTGTAGCTGAAGAAATTTATAGAAGCCACCCCGGATATCGCGAAAGAGCTGAACGAAAAAGGCCTCGTCGAAGCCACGTTGAACGTGGAATGGTTTACGAAACACGAAAAAGTTTTCGAGACGTTCTTTAACGAGCAGAAAGTAGTTCCTTCAACGGAAAACAAGGATAACAGTTCTCCAAGAATAAGCCTTCCCACTCTTTCGTTCACAATCTTCCTGGTTTTGGTATCGCGGTTCACCTCGTTTATTCGATAAACGTCAGCGCAATGAAGATTGAATGCCTCCGATACATCGAGCACTTGGCTCGAGCTAAATTATTCATACATCATTATTTATCCAACGATTAACAGAATACGCCGGTTGATAACTAATATTATATATTTGTAAATATTTAACAAAAATTTGGAAGTCGCAAATAAATCACCAACTGCGTTATTAATGTTTTGATTTTATTTCGTGATTTTTTTCGCATCCGATTACCTGGAAGATTCGACGAAGGATCGGCGACATCTTCGCAGTACGTTTTACATCCGTATCTCACACAGTCATTCTCATAGGTAAAATTTCCAAATCACGATCGGAAGATAAATGCAAAATAATTTTGCGATAATCGATAAGCCGCTGGTCCAGTAACAAAAGAACTCGTGATAGATAATCAGAAATATCGAAACGATTATTTTATTGTAAGAATCCGTAGAGCTATGATAATCAAGAACGTAATTGGGATAAAATAGCACAACGTCAACTGGACACCTGGCGCAAATACACGCACGTCTAGATATGATTTTCGATTTTAGATTTTGGATTTTTAATGTCATTGGCATTCTTTTGTTATATTAACATACCCAATCTTTTGTTAACCTTTGTCTGTGTATCAAGCGCGTAGACGACTCGAACGGCAGACTTTCCTCGCTTGAGTACCGAGTACAGAGTACAGTATGCGACGAACCGCTATCGGAGTCTGATAAGAAGAGTACTGATATGTGACATTAGCGCAGTGGTTAGCGCTCTTACTCAGTAACCGATTAATCCGGGTTCGAATCCCGGTGATCACCATATGTTTTCTCTCTTCGATACTTCGCACGTCCATCTGTAATACTAATATCTACAGGTCCCCAAACTCTCCGCTCGATCATTACAAATTGGATGAAACGAACTATTTGGGATCGTATTTTTTCAACAAAAAATGACCACAACAACCGATGAAAATTATGCCGGAAATAAAATTTGTCTATTTACTTATTTATTTATACAAATGAGCCGAGTCCAATTACAAGGAAGTATAGGTTTTTAGGAAAAACACCACCGTTATAACTCGATGAAATTCCGTCTCGTGCACATATCTTCAGGGTCATTGTAATTTCTCGCTTGGACCGCTTGTGAAAAACACTCCATCCTCGAAGCCATCTAGCAGCGGTCACGGTTCGCCAGCGAAGAACCGTGAGAAAAGGCAACGAATTTATTTGCCTGCTTAGCATAAAAATTTGTTGGGTCGACCAATATCTGAATTAGCAAATAGATAGCTTAAGCATTTACAATTAACACAAACTTTATTAAATCTCGTATCTCCCATCAACCGTTAAATCTCTTAAACGAATATAAAGATGATAAAAAACGTCCGAAATGGGACTAAACCCGCTGACTATCCGCCTCTTTCATCCAGGGAATTAATAAATCGTAATCTTAAGTTTTTAAATATATCTCGTTATCTTCAGCAGAAAGTTGATTGCATTCTGGGATTCCCCGCTTTCTGAGCTTTCTCGTGTACGAACGAAACTATCACGGATATCCAACATTACAAAACTGTTAACAGCTTTAATGTTCCGAAAACTCAGACATACATCACATTCATTAACACTGTAAGTTTGCTTATAATGAATTTGTCTTCGTACTATAATAAAAGGGCATTGAAACCTTAGTATAACATTAGCACAATCCGCCTGTTTCAACCAGGGAATTAATAAATCGTAATCTTAAGTTTTTAGATATATCTCGTTATCTTCAGCAGAAAGGTGATTGTATTCTGGGATTCCCCGCTGTCTGGGCTTTCTCATATACGAACGAAACTGTCACGAATACGTAAATTACGAAACAATTAACAGCTTTAATTTTCCTAAAACCTCGACGGACATCAAATTGTTTAGCACTGCAAGCTACGTTATCATACATTTTTCTTCGTATTATAATAAAACGGCATGTAAAATGGTACGTTATGTTGAAAAGTTGAGTGCCATATAATCGGTAGATTGTATTTTATTTAAGCCTCAAGATAATTTATAAGCACTCACGTATGTGTGAGATCGTCGGGTATTAATTTTCAGACAATGGTCTACCATTGTAGTATTCATGGCTGTAAAAATGAAGTAAAATCGCAAAGAGTACTGCTGGTACATAGAGCTTTTCCCGTTATTGATCGTTTCTCTATATGCGACTATAATAGCTCAAGCTGAGGGGAAAAAAAATAAGGAGAAATGAAGAGTGAGAAATTCTTCGGATTACGAAGCGATAATCAATCAAGATTATCGGTATCAACGTCACAGTATCAGTCATGGTCTCATGTGTACGGAGGTGTACTCGGCGACTTAGCAAGCTTCTACGAGACTCGCTTCATGACCTCGGCCGTTATATGAAATACGAGTGCATTGAAATTAATTCCAGGCTGTTAAGCCGAACATCCCATTCTGTTGTTGAACGTCTGAATTTAATCCACGCCTCCCGTGCCCTTACGGGTCTAGTCATAATTTATTCCTTTCGATAACAATACAATTACAATGCAATAAATACAACATCGAAAAAAATCCTAATACATCTCAGAGACGAATATTGTCGGAAATCAAAGATTGTGTGGTCTTATTATTCACCCCCCCCCCTCCCCCCACCCCCAAAGGAATATCGCCATTATTATTTTTATCTCGAATCACATGAAGTTTCCGGCACGTGTTGAAGGTCCGTCCGATGTCTAAAGTAGTTGTAGTTTGCACCACTCGCGCAGCGACTGGGCACATAATTGTGATACGTTGAGAAGAAAAAAGTCGGTCGAACATTGTTGAATCACAGATACAATCTGATGATAAAATGAAAATGGTAGATGTTCGACAGTAGATAGCAACTGGCGGCTCGGCGATAATGTGAGAATTTCAGTAAATTTCATTTACTGCTGACAAACATGCGGGAGACGAGTCCGAAGTGTGCCGACAATCCGTGCTTGTTGATCTTGACGCTAAATTGGAGTATCTATTTTTAACTGTGTCACCAGGTTGTCTGGTCACTTTTACCATCTCGAAAGATTCGAACTGAATATCGCAAAAGAGAGTACATCAATTTCGCCGAGACCAATTGCTACGATACATGCCGAGAAAAAAATCGCGAGATGATTCGTGCTCACATTCGGAGCCGCATACCGATGCGTCACCTAATGTGAGAACGAAAGGTCGATGCTAACGAGCCACGATAAATCGACGAGAAATCGTCTAACGCGAGACGACCGGAAACCGAACGGTCGTTTTTTTCCCTTGTATCTCGAACACACCGAACTCGATCGATGTCTAATCTTAATTATCGCCCAACATTATCGGTGTAACGATAATAACGATATGGAATCTGTTAAAAAAAAAAAAAAAATTGGCTCAACACAAGCGTCGAATTAACGTGGACATTGCATGACTTATCAATACCCGATGTTTGCGACCGCGGACGAACGATAAGATTAGCCACAATACTTTACGATTATTATCGGTGATAGCCCTACCCAAGAATTCATATAAAGCCGTTGCGAACTGGCGATTTTCTACGATAGCGTGACTATCGTGCACGTGAACGGTGTACATCCCGGTGTACGGTCGCCTCTTTTGCCTTTCGGAAAAAAAACGCAAGGATGCGAATGCTGTGGTGCTCTATCCTGTCGGCGGTTCTCCTAGTGAATCTGGGACAGGCGAATCCTCTGTCAAACCCACCAGCAGCAGGCAGCAGTGCCCAAAGCGGAAGTGAAGCGGCGAATTTATTGGAATCGACAAAAAATGGATATCGTCTTTCGGAAAATGTGCATCCAACCGGCTATACGATCAAACTCGAGCCTCACCTTGTCGAGGGCGATTTTACTTTCAGCGGTGAATCGAATATCGACGTCAATATTGGCGAGGCCACGGATACAATCGTTTTGCACGCTGCCGGCCTCAAGATCAAAGAGGACTTCACAAGTTTGGCTGCTTTAGAGGGAGACGCACTTCTGGAACCGACGATTCACTCTCTAGACCGTGACAACGAATTGTTGATGATCAAGTTCGCGGAGCCAATCAAAGCAGAAACTTATACATTGAATTTGAAATACACCGGAACGTTGGAGGAAGAGCCTAAGGGATTTTACCGCAAGGCGCGCCTAATCGGTGAAAAAAAAGTGTAAGTACATAGTTGCTTTCTTTCGTAAATTTCATTATTGTTTCGGAGAAAGATCCTGGATTATTGTTTTGATTAATCTTAATTGTACTTCAGATGGGAGGCTTTCACTGAATTCAACTCCTCTTACGCTCGACTCGCTTTTCCATGCTTCGATGAAACAGCTATGAAGGCCCGTTTCACGATCTCCATAAATCATCCGGAAAATTACGCGGTGAGGTCAACCGTGCTTAAAGCCAGGGACACCGGGAGTGACAACTCTTTGACTCAATTCGCAACGACGGAACGTATATCGACTGATGAAATAAATTTTGAGGTCTATATGAAGGAGACCGCTCCTAACGATACATCTACGGTCGCCCCTATAACTACAACCACGGTGGACCCTACAACTATAACTACGGTCGCCCCTATAACTACAACTACGGTCGCCCCTATAACTACAACCACGGTGGACCCTATAACTACAACTACGGTGGACCCTATAACTACAACGGACAAACCATCTGGAAGTTCAACTACGGACGAACCATCTGGAAGTTCAACTACGGACGAACCATCTGGAAGTTCAACTACGGACGAATCATCTGGAAGTTCAACTACGGACGAATCATCTGGAAGTTCAACTACGGACGAATCATCTGGAAGTTCAACCACGGACGAATCATCTGGAAGTTCAACTACGGACGAATCATCTGGAAGTTCAACTACGGACGAATCATCTGGAAGTTCAACTCCGGACACGAACGGCGTTACGGCCGCGCCGTCGACACTGGGCGCTGCGAACATTTCGCTTCCCACTCTTCCATTCACGATATTTATAGGCTTGCTGGCACGTCTTGTTGTCGCGCAAGTTCTCTAATTTTTATAATAATTCTAATGAAGATTTATCAGTATCGCTGTCCTGAGCACTCTCCACGGTCCGCCATCATCGATTCATGAACAACGTACTAATACAACCAGTTCCATATATCTTAAACAACTAACGAAAATTTATAATTTTCTTATTGAATTAAATCTTACAAGATATGTTTGAGATTCTCCTATTTATTGCCACCGATTGTCCCAATACACAAGGCGTTGTGGGAGTTCAGCAATTACTACAAATGTATTCACGCAAGTTATTGATTAATTTGCATTCATCGTAAGACTCAAGTTACCGTATACGACAGGTAAAATGTATGGTAAGTCGGGGTGATGTCGCCATCATTTTTTAAATAAAAAATTGAGGTTTAAAGTTTTAAAAACCTTTAAATATTGGTCGTAACCAACTCTGAAAACATCGAACTGAAGTAATTCACTCAGAACGTTAGATATTTTCGATGCGCGATTTAATTGCAGCTCTACTGCAATCGGCCATATCACCCGGACACTACGGGTGATATGACCATAGTAATAATGATAGTCGATTAGTCCTAGAGAAACATGGAGGGATCGCACAAAACATGTCTTAGTATATTTTATGTCCTTTACATGACGTGCGGAAAGTCAATAATTATCACCGCCAAATAATTCAGATGCCGGAAATTGCGGGGATATGACCACGTGGCATATCGTACTGACCCTTGCACATACAATCTTATCATTTTCGGTGCAATCGTATTCTATCCAAATATACTAAAAACTGTGCAAACGGCAGCGCCATTCGTTTGTTACGTTAAAACATTAATATGTTATTAATATGCTAATATTCGTAATCGAATGACAATAGCACCCTGACTTACCCTACGGGAATGCTACATTCTCGTAATTCATCAATGATAACGACGAGCGATTCGTGGTAATTAATTTTTTACGTTTCGAGAATAAAAATGTTCACGTGGTATTCTCATTCATCACAATTCTGCCCACAGCTTTTCGCTATGACAAAGTTTGTCGATCGATTTTAGCTTCCTCATAGAGGAAGCTGTGTGCAAAATTGTAATAAATGAGAGAGCCGTGTGCAAATTACTTTGCAGCTTTTTTCAAAACAGCACAAAAATTCTACACCTCATAAAATTGAACGGGTCAAAAGAGGACGTAAAATTTATTATAGAAAATCGCTGAATGAAATTTGTATAATTCATCGGTTTGAAGCCGTGTCTCATATATTTTGCCCCACTGACGAATAATCTCCAATTAATGTTACTCATAGAGCGACATTTGATGCATAAACTCGTGTCGCATATAAAATACAAATTTCGAAATGTCACGAAATTTAAACAAATTTCAGCGGGCTGTCTCAAGTTGTTTTCGATTTGTAGTCATTTTGAATTATTTTAAGTAGGGTAAAAGTGGGGAATATGGCCCGGTCCATATATCATTGATTTACGTGTTAATCGAGGTGGGCCATATTCACCACTTTTACCCTACTCTGATATTCAAATCTCGATTTTTTTTACGAAAACATAGCTTCCTCTATGAGGAAACAAGAAAAGTGCAACACATCTCATTATCAGGAGTAACGTTTATCCAATCTAAAAAAATGTATGTTAAGAAAGAAATCGAAAATATCAAAGCGTATTGTCGTTCCTTTATTCATACTCTAATCAGCCGTGAAAGCGAGGCTGAAGCTGGGAGCTTATTCACGAGGAATTTAGTCGTGCCACGAATTTAAAAAAAATCACCAAGCGTCTGATTCCAAGATATGAGTAGGCAGTGCAGGCCAGTTATATCTGGCTACAATTTTATGTATTAAGATAAATAATTTTGTGTTACCGTTCACGAGCCATATACATGCATCGGTATTCCATTTCAAATTCACACGCGACCGTTTTGACCACCGGTGGCTCTTTTATCACCTATCACTGCCTATTCATATCATCGAATCATACCCCAGACAACATACTTGTACATGCGCCACTTTTTTGAAGAACCGTGACTGCCGCTAGATGGCGTCGCCGATGGATTGATTTGAAGGCCCGGATAAATTGTTAAAAAATGGAGGAAGAAGAAGAGAATGGAATGTTCTCGCAAGTGGTCCGTTATCTAGCGAGCTACTATATAAGACTCTAACTCCGATTAAAATGAATATAAGTTCGCAGGTACTAAAGCGTTCGCCAATTTAGGAAACCAAATTAGTACATTACTTCACGAGGGCGAAAAACGTTTTTCTAACGAGTATGGTTTGCAGCACGAGCCGAATTCGAGTGCTGTATTCACACGAGTTAGAAAAAGTGTTTCGCACGAGGGATGTACGAAATTTTTCATCACAAGGTGCGAAAATTGCGGTTTTACGCACGCAAAGCTGGCGGAAAAGTGACCATTTTCGCACCGAGTGATGAAAATCTATTTTTCGCGGATAATTTTCATCCTATCATCGTGGCGATAAATGTTTTTTTTTTGTTTTTTAAATACAATCTTGAAGAATCCGTTTCATCCAATCAATAATACGCATATAACTTTGTCAGTACAGACAGCGACAGCTGTTTGTCGAATAGTGTACTCTGTACTGGGTACTCTGTTGACTGAGATCTTGGTTCGAGGATTATATAGACTGGAGCTCAATGGACGTTGAATAGAATAGACGGACTACGATCTTTCACAATTTTGAGGCCAATAAGCAGTGCGCCGCTGCGCAAAACGTTTTCGAGCTGATAAGGATATCTCTTGTGTATTGGGCTGCGACAGATTGTAGAGCGCGAAACTTCCAGATAGAACTTCGGCCTTATAAGTCACATCTCTATCCTCACTTTTAGACGCTATCGTCGCAACGCGTGGACCATCACTCCAGGTCCATTAGTCCCTTTTCGGTAGGGTTTCGGGCGTGGTGACTTATAAAGGGTTAAGGCGAGGTGAAACGGACTCGGCTGGTAACGAAAACTGTAACGAATGGGATTCGGAGATGACACATTTCGCGAAAAAGCAAAGTATTAGCGGATGTAGAATTCGATACCGCGTTCGATGATACTTCGCTTTTACCCCAAACGTCAACCATTTTTACATGGCATTGATTCGAAAAATGCAACTATCTCTCTTCCACTCATATGTCACGTGGTACATGTTTCACCGCGCCTAAACAAATAAAGTATCTGTAGGGTAAAAGTGGGGAATATGGCCCGGTCCATATATCATTGATTTACGTGTTAATCGAGGTGGGCCATATTCACCACTTTTACCCTAGTAAAACTAGGGAAGTAGTAGTACTAGTGGTTTCTTCGTACGCTAGGACCAAGAGTCCTCTAGGCACATACACTGAGAAATTAAGCCAAAACAAAAACAGTCATAGCATAGCAAACAGTCAAATACGAAAAGAAAAACATAGAATATGACAATACATAGAAAATACATAGAATATGAAAGAATATAAAATATATAAAGTAATAATATATAAAGGGAGGGTCAAAACGGAATACCGGGGCAAAACGGACTATTTCTAGTAATTTTTCGCGAGACACAAGTAAGTCTCATTACAATCGAAGAACGAGAATCCCTTTTGACCTCCATCCGTGAAGGGCATCGTCGGCTCATCGAAAAATATGAACTGTATCGATTTTCTCTAATCCACTATTATATTGCGTATCAGCGGATTTACTTTTTTTTGCACTGTCGGGACTAGTTTCATCCAATAATAAGTATACCTTATCTTTATCAACCACAAGCTCTACTTATCATCCGTGCCATCGTCGATATATTCGTGAAAAATTTCATATATGATACAATATAGTAACATTTCGCTCCGCGCTCGATCGAGAATAAAAAAATTGTCCAATAATATCGATACTTGTACGAAAAAATAACGTTAATCTTCGGCCGGAGAGGTGCGTCATTTGCGATCGAGATAACGCGTCGAAAGCCGAAATAAAAGTGCGTGTCACGAATAAATTGTCCTATAGATATTCAGTGGCAGGAAGCTCAATCCAACGACGTCGTTGGTCATTCAAGAGATAAGATATAAAGCAATCTTATAAATGCACCGAGACGATCGATCATTCGTTCATTCAAAGATCTACGATCTATGAGGCTTGAAATTTTGCAAGAATATTTGCTACTCTCGTCGATGGGTGTTTGCTTTTGATTTTTGTTCTTCTTTTCTTTTTTTCAATCTTCCCAAAGCGTCCCGATCGAGACCTTACTCGCGCGTTGCTCAATAGTACATAACGGCTAATTAGAATTGCTCGCGGACGAACGATCTTATCGACGCAACGTTACGCTGACCCCACTTTCACTAGCCCGTGGACTATAGACTGTTTTCGTGTACGCACAGTCGAGGTTTCGAACGCTTCGCTTTCGTCGTTTCGATCGGTGTAAAACAATAAGATACTTTAATGTCAGCGAACAAGTGTCTCCAGTGATCTCGGATTATAACGCCGTTTGCGTCAAGGACCATCAGGTAATCGCTTCACTAAGTGCGCTCAGTAATTAAGCAAATAAAAAAAAATTGCATCAAAAAGAAATTTATAATTTTTCATGAAATTCAAAAAATTCAAAATGACATGAAATTTAATGGGGATAATCGGGCAATCGTATTCCATCTTTGTACACATTTTTGGCCGGACAGTGAAGAAATTGTAAACGCTAGAGCGCGAAGAAACTTTTTTTTAGTTTCGCATTTTTCAAAAAACAAAAATCAATTACGAATAAATTTTAGTATCCGAATCTGTTCTGCACATAGGTGAAATCTTCGTTACATAACGACACAGTTCCATTGATAAGAGAAATTGGATCGTGTAGGGGAGTAACTGTAGACAATTAGGCGTGTGACGATTGTCGGAGCTAATGGACTTTTGAAATTCCGAGATATGAGATCGTTTTTCACTTAGTTCGAAGTTGCCTGAGAAATAACGATTATTTCACTTGATGATTCAATTCTTTTATCTTATCAAATCAAACTAACAACGATCCATTAAGCATGCTTTATGTTGACTGCTGGGAAGCGGAAAGGCGCATCGTGACCGATTTATAGTATAAAACAATTCGGAAATACGCCTTTCGGTTTCTGAGTACATGCTCTTATGAGAGCCGATATATTCTATATATCGGAAGTGAGCGGGGCAAAACGGACTGTTTTTACCAATTTGTCGCAGGACGAAGAAAAAACAAGTTTGAGCTCGAGTGGAGGAGTCCGGTCCATTTTGCCCCAAGGCTCCATTTTGTCCTGGTCTGCTATATATATATGTACAAAAGATCGTTATCGACGGATTGAACACTATCGCTTCCAAGATTAACTGATTCCCGACTTAGCAGATCGGCCCAGAATCACTCGGCAAGTGTCGCAGTTTGAGTTTGTTTGTCAATGAAATCGTTGTCAATTCGGTGAAATATCTGGATGCGTCAAGGTCGGTCGCGATCGCTCGATCGATTACTCGTCCCTCCGCGAACGGCGACGCCGTTTATCCATTAGTTCGCAATCTCCGTGGATTGCGCTATTTAAGTGATACACGCACACATATCTTTCCGAAGCTCCGCGACTATCGAGACCGTCGTGTAATCGGTCGAGAAGTACGGAGATCGAAGAACACTCTTGTTTTGCCTGTCGCAGGATGAGGTTCGACGGAAAATGGCTTTTCGTGCCGATCATAGCGACACTCGTAGCGATTGGACGCGCGCAAGAAGAGGTCGTCGCGAGAAACGATGAATCCGGAAAGGTCGAAGGATCCGTCGACTATCGCTTGCCAAAGACGATTATCCCGAGCTTTTACGAGATGATGTTGCAACTTCCGACGGATGAGAACGGCACGATTTTCAATGGAAACATAAGGATCAATGCAAAAGTCGCAGCCCGTACGGACACAATTGTCTTCCACGCTGGATCGATCAGCATCCTCAGCGCCTGGGTTGTCTCTGGGAAGCAACAGATGAAAGTCAAGAGCCGGTCTCACGACCAGGTAACGGAAAAGGTGACGATGAAACTTGTCGAGGAATTGTCCGAAGGAGCAAATATCACCCTGGGTATAGAGTACACAGGCGTGCTGCGCGAAAACATGATCGGATTCTACAGAAGCTCTTACATCGATGACAACGGAAAAACAAAGTATGACGAACGTAACTAACTACGTTCCGATCAATGCAATTCGACGAATCGGTGAGAACTATCCGAAGAGTTCGTATTGACTTGTTGCATTATTTTTTGCAGATGGCTGGCCACGACGCAATTCCAGGCGACCCACGCGAGACACGCCTTTCCATGCTTCGACGAACCGAGCATGAAGGCCAATTTCATCGTCCGCATTCTGAGACCTAAGGGTCTCAGGTGTCTTGGAAATATGCCACTGACCGACTCTACGGTAACTACGTAAGTGAAATTTAACAGTTTACGATGGATCAAACTAAAGATTCGATGTTTAACCTTTAGTGTGCATTAGGGTCATTTTGCCCCCAACGTTATCCCATGTTCTTTTCGGCTAACGTGAAGAACGTGAACACTTTTTTGGACGAGTGAAAAAGTTTTGTTTTTGGAAATCTGACTGATCGAGCTTAAAGTTTGATCAATTCGCTACAAAAAGAGTCTCAACTTTTTTTTCCGAAAAGTGCATAGGGTAAAAGTGGTGAATATGGCCCACGTCGATTAACACGTAAATCAATGATATATGGACCGGGCCATATTCCCCACTTTTACCCTAGTTACCGAGATATTCGGGGCCAAACTGACCCGTGCGCATTTAATGATTCGCTACGAAGATGTACACCTTAAGGGTCAAGCTTTAACTTTCTGAGGAGGGTTCAAAAGTTTTGCTTGGTACGACCGTGATGTTAAATGGTTTTTAGAGGCGGACGCATCTGGGACACCTTCGCAACCAGCGTCCGCATGTCCACATATCTCGTTGCATTCGTCGTCTCAGATTTCTCGTCTCTCGAGGATAAAAAAAACAATTTCACCGTATGGGCCCGTCCCAACGCCATCGATCAAGCGGCGTACGCCCTCGAGGTTGGTCCGCGGAGCCTCGAGATCCTGTCGAAGCTCTTCGACGAGGATTATCGGCTCGGGAAGATGGACATGGTGGCGGTTCCAGATTTCGCGGCTGGGGCGATGGAGAATTGGGGCTTGATAACATATCGGGAGACGCGAATGCTGTACGACGACGAGCACTCCTCGGCGTGGTCGCAGCAGGACGTCGCGTCGGTCATAGTTCACGAGTGCGTTCACATGTGGTTCGGAAATCTGGTCACACCTCAGTGGTGGGGTTATCTGTGGCTGAGCGAGGGTTTCGCGCGATACTATCAATACATGGCGACTGCTAAGGTAATTGAAATCGACCACAGGCAATACAATTCAATGCAAGTAGGCGAGAGGACGATAAAACGCACAATTTATTTCCTGATACTTCCTTATTAATTGTTTTGCTTTGGTAATTGGATACTATTTAATCGGTATTACTTAATAATTGGATATTATTTAATCGGTATTACTTAATAATTGGATATTATTTAATCGGTATTACTTAATAATTGGATATTATTTAATCGGTATTACTTAATAATTGGATATTATTTTCCCCGATCAGCTCGAACCGTCATGGAAGATGCAGCAGCAATTCGTCGTCGAGCAGCTGCAAACGGTTTACGCAGTGGACGCGCTGGATTCCTCCAGTCCAATGTCGAGAAACGTGTCCAGCCAAGGTGAGATCGGTACCACCGGCGATACCATCACTTACTCGAAGGGCGCCAGCGTCATTCGAATGATGGAACTCACTTTCGGATCGAGCATCTTCACTGCCGCTCTTCGGGAGTATCTGCAAAAACAGTAAGCTGCGATATTGAATGAAGAAAAAACATACATAGAACACATAGAAAAACATCAATTGTGTCGACAGAATGTGCGCTTATGGGTGGCAAAACAAACGTTTCGAAATAAATGTTCGAAACGAATGTTGATCAAACGGAATACCTCGTTGATCAAAGTAACAGGTCGTCCAATCGAATGTTTCTTTACTTACAACGACAATTATTTCGTTTGATCAACCAAACATTTGTTTCGCCACAGCGCTCATTTCGTTGATGCAATCGATTTTTTTTTCTCAGTGTAGATAGATAGATAGAGTTTATTAAATCCTGAGAAAAATCCCCCGTGCACAATCGGTGAAAATATTAAGCATACAATGTGTTTGTGTTTGTTGTGGCCGATTGTAAAATATTTTCTCTCCAAGCTGCGGCTTCGGAACGACCAGTCTTCTTTTTTTCCTCTTTTTCTAGTTATAAGTAAATAACTGGATCATTTACGTTTCGACCTCGTCGAGGTCCTCTTCAGAATTATATTTTTCCTGTTATACAACATTTTTTTTGTTCACAAAGGTTTTTATCTTATATCTACTCCTTAATTATAATAATTTTTCTTTTTATTTATAATAATTATGTGCCTTACTTTGTTCGTGCTGTTCTAATTTATCTTCTTTTCTATTTTCTGCTTTTTCCTGCTTCTTCCGTGTAGTTATGTTTTCGGTTATTTTGTGTTTTGAGGTCAGCCATTGTGTTCTGTATATATTGAATTTTTATGGTTTGATGTGCTATCTTTGGTATTTTTTATCTAATTTCTTTGTTACTTTTTATTTATCTTTGTTGTGTCTTTTTATTTGCCTTTGTTGTGTGAGTCTCTGAGACAGTCTGTCTAGTTATTTACTTATAACTAGAAAAAGAGGAAAAAAAGAAGACTGGTCGTTCCGAAGCCGCAGCTTGGAGAGAAAATATTAAGCATGCAATCTTAAGATAAAAATGTTAGCGCAGTAGCCAGAGATAATATAGTAGACAGAGATATATAACTAAGCGTACAGATAGAATAAGATTGATCAAAGAAAAAAACAGGAACTGTTAGTTCAGTTGCTGAAAGTTCAATCATATTTTCATTCTCCCATCATCTTTCTGAATATACCCAAAAATTGCCTGCGATGTGTCCGATGCGTTGTTTGATCGTGATTGTCTCGCCACCAGTAAATACCAGTCAACAGTCCCGGACGACTTGTGGTCGGTTCTTCAGCGTCAAGCGGATCTGCATCACCTGAAACTCGGAGCGCCGGTAAAAACGATAATGGACACTTGGACGAAGCAATCGGGATTTCCGGTTCTATCGGTGAAAATCGCGGATGGTGTTGCGACTCTGAGTCAAGAGCGATTCTTCCTTCGGAATCCCAAGACCGTACCGACGAACGCGACCTGGTGGATTCCCGTCAGCTGGACAACTCAGAAGAATCGTGACTTCCTGTCAACCAGCCCGAAGTATTGGCTCGGTGCGAAAAGGGCGGAGATCAAAGTCAACGCCAGTGAGGACGAATGGGTAGTCTTCAACATCCAGGAAGCTGGTTTCTATCGCGTCAACTACGATACGGACTCCTGGTACCGCATAATCGACCTTCTAACGAGCGACCGTTTCCAAGATATTCACGAAGTTAACCGCGCTGCCATAGTCGACGATCTGTTGAATCTCGCCAGAGCCGGCCATCTCGACTACGACACCGCATTGACGGGTTTCAACTACATCAAACGGGAAACTAACTATCTCCCGTTCAAAGCAGCCTTCGCCGGTCTTGATTATCTCGACAAGCGATTCGCCGGTCAAGAAAGTTACGGCTACGTTTCGGTGGGTATCAACCGTAAGTCTTCGCATCAGCGAATGTTGTTGACGTTGTTTTGTACAACAGGGAATTGTCATTGCAGAATTACTCATTGTCCGTCATCAAGTACATCTACAAAGACGTGGGCTACGACGATCGCGACACCGACGACAGACTGACGATCCTCCTGCGAAGGGAATTGAACACGTGGGCGTGCAGATTCGATGAAGCTAAGTGCATCGACAAGTCACTGGCTTACTTCAACATCTGGCGATTCGAGTCGAAACCGTGAGTTACACTGAAGACGTTTTCCGTAGTAAATGATTCCGATTTCTTGATTGTGATTTCTTGGTTTTTAGGGTACCGAAGAATCAGAGAAGCGTGGCTTATTGCACGGCTATAAGACACGGTGGCCAGGATGATTGGAATTTCTTGTGGAAAAAATATTTAGAGTCCAATTGCGCTTCCGAGCAATTGGTCATTCTGAAGGCTCTAGGATGCAGTCGCGACACCGCTATTCTCGAAAAGTATACACTTCGTTGAGACAAATCAGCGATATATCCAGGTTTTAATCTACGTATTTCGCAGATACTTGCTGGCCGCTCTGAAGACGTTCGACCAGGGTCGCATTCGCAAACAGGACAGCACAGCCGTGTTCAGCGCAGTGTACGGATCTAGTGTTGTTGGTGCTGAGTACATTTTGGAATTCGTTGAGAAACACCACGAGGCCATGGCTGAGTTGTAAGTAAAAAAAAACGGGATCCATAAAAATTTCTTCCGTCAAATTTAACAAAATACTTATTTCTTTATTTACTTAATAACAAACGGGCAAACCCCAATTACAAGTATGCAAGTATGCAAACATTAGAGTACAAAGTATATAACGTAAATTAACATTAAAAACGAAGTAATAATAATAATAACAATAATGAGAAAGAAAACAATTGAACCAGATGGAAATAGTATAAAGTAAAGACAAAAAAATTGTTGGGAGATAATATATCAATCAACTATTGTATATCCCACAATATTGTGTGTGTATGATTCGCGTGATAAAACAGTACCTCGAAAAGATCCGGGTTTCTGAACGTCCTTGCCTCTTCCCGAAACGGTGGTTAATTACATTGTTCAAGAAAAATATATCCGCAACGATTCTCCTGTTCATAGAAAGCAAGAAAGCTTTCTAATAATAAATTGATTAATAAATTTCAGTTACGGAGGATACGATACGGTGGCCAGCGTGCTGTCCGGTGCGTCGCAAAGATTCTCAACAGACGAACACATCGACAAATTTGAGGCCCTGATCGGCAAATTTTCCGTGAGATTCGAGACGATCCTGGAGTCGTTGAAGTCGTCGTTGGAGCTCGCGAAGTACGAGCGACGGTGGTTCAAGAGTAACGAGGGAGACGTCATCGCGTGGATGATGAAAAATACCAAGAGCGAATCGACGACGCCGACGGACGGCTATCGTTTACCGACGAGCATAGTGCCGAAAAGTTACGTCGTCAAAGTAACGCCTTACATCGAGCCGGGAAAATTCACGTTCGACGGTATAGTTCATATAACCGCGAGCGTCGTCGAAGTCACGAATCTGATAGTTTTACATATCGACGAACTTCAAATAACTGGCGTTGCACTGAAGGCAAATGGAATTATTCTTAAGCTGAATGGGACAGAGCAGAATCGGCAATACAATTTCTACACGATAATTGTCAAGGAGCGTCTGATGATCGGCACAAAGTTGGACATCAACATCTTCTACAACGGAGAATTGAACGAGGATATGAGGGGCTTCTACAGAAGTTCGTACGTCGACGATGCAGGCAATACGAAGTAAATCATCGACACCTTACCGGACTGTTTATTTTTCACAAATTTGGCATTTTATTCCAACCGTGATGTTTTTCCTGCAGATGGCTAGCCGCGACGCACCTGGAACCGGTTGGGGCGCGAAAGATGTTCCCGTGCTTTGACGAACCAGCACTGAAAGCTACTTTCGTTATCAGCGTTAACAGGCCCGCCGGGTATAGGGCTGTAAGCAACACCCGTCTGAATTCATCGGTACCCGCTTCGTACGTAATTTTGACACTACTTTTAATTACTCGAGGGATTTTTTTTTCCTGGTAAAAGTGTTGGAAGAAAAACGTTGTATTTTTTTATATTTCTTTAGGGATGGTCGCGTTTGGGACACTTTCGAGGAGACGCCAGTGATGTCGACTTACCTGGTCGCCCTCATAGTCTCGGACTTCGAGTCTCTGAGGGACGAAGAAAATTCTTGCGCAGCTTGGGCAAGACCGAACGCGATTAATCAAACGAAATACGCTCTGTCGGTGATGGCACCTTTGATGAAATTCTTCGAGAAGACTGTCAACCATCCGTACCAATTGTCGAAACTCGATATGGTCGCGCTGCCTGACTTCGTGTCGGGCGCCATGGAGAACTGGGGCCTGCTGACTTACAAGGAATCCAACATGCTCTACGACGAGAATCACTCGCCGATAACGTCCAAACAGGCGATAGCCAACGTTATTTCTCACGAAATATCGCATCAGTGGTTCGGCGATCAAGTGACACCGAGATGGTGGAAGTACATCTGGCTGAGCGAGGGTTTCGCCAGGTATTTCCAGTATCACGGCACCTCTCAAGTACGGATTCGCGAAATAGTTTCTATTAATTTCTCATTTTTTGTTGGTGCACATTGCTGTTCATAAACGCCTGGTTTTTCTATTTTACTGGATATCGCGTTCTGTGTCTCAACGGGATCGAAAGATATCAAGTAAGACATCCAGCAAGACATCTAGCTCGACTGGATGTCTCGCCCAATATCTTCGATATATTGATAACTTAGGTGTATTGATATCTTCGATAACTTCAATGTATTGATATCTTCAATACTGATATCCAGGAAACACAGGAATTTATGAACAGCAGTTTACATCGCTAATGATTTTTCATTTTTTTCAAATCTATCAGGTGGAAACCAATTGGGGGCTCGAGTCACAGTTTGTCGTCGAACAGCTACATTCAGCTTTCGGTACCGACGGTCTTGATTCGACTCATCCGATGACCCACGACGTTCAAAGCCCGTCCGAAATAAGTGGTCTATTCGATGCCATATCGTATGCAAAAGCTGCTAGCGTATTGCGAATGGTTGAAAAGACATTTGGCTCCACTCTGTTCTACAAAGCTTTGCACGAATACCTCACAGCACGGTTAGCATGAAGTTGCCTTTGTCGTGTTAATGTCTTTTCTTTCCGAAACCCCGCTAAATTGCTTATCATTGGGATACCCATTTTAGTTGAGAGATGATTTGTTTCAGAAATCGCACGGACGCTACTCCCGAACATCTGTTCGAAGCGTTTCAGGCTCAAATCGATTCGAGCAGTACGAAGCTGAAAGCATCGGTGAAGACTATTATGGATACGTGGACGACTCAAGCCGGATATCCCGTTGTTCATGTCAACATATCCGAGGGTGTCGCTTATCTCAGGCAAGAACAGTTCTTGCTCAGAAATCACAACAATGCAGCGATCGACAAAGTCTGGTGGGTTCCCATCACATGGGCCTCGAAATCAAAGCCTGACTTCAACAATACATTCGCCAGCGATTGGCTGAGCGGCGCCAATGGTACTCTGCAATTGAACGTCCGAGATGAATGGGTCATTTTCAATGTTCAGCAAACAGGTGAACCTCGACCGATGTTCGGAAAACTCTAAATTTTTCATGAAACATTATAAATTTTTTTTTTCGTAGGATACTATCGCGTCAACTACGACCCTGCATCCTGGTCGCTCTTGACGAACGTTCTCAAGGGTGAGAACTTCGAAGTCATCCACGAAGTAAATCGCGCTTCACTGATCGACGATCTCTTGAATCTTGGACGCTCCGGATACGTCGATTACGCAACAGTTCTTTCGGCCACCCAATATTTGAGCAACGAGAAAAATTACATACCCTGGCGAGCAGCGTTCAATGGACTGGCTTACCTTAATCAGAAGTTCGCGGGTCAGGAAATCTACGAACTGTACAGAGTAAGCCTCCGATCGTTTCTTCCCCTTGCCAATGTCGATCCTGACCGAGTGGCTAAAATTTCTGATACTCTTTTCAGACACACATACTGACGATTCTGATGCCAACCTACTCAGAACTCTTCAATATCAGCCAACCTCTTAACGAATCCCACTACGACAAATTACTGAGAAGATACGTTGTCAATTGGGCCTGCGAGTTCGGCCTCGAAAATTGCGTCGCAAAGTCGCTTCGATACTTCTTCGAATGGAAGTCCAATCCAACAACTAAACCGTGAGATATTTTTCAACTTTCGACTAACGCTGTAAAACAAAATTGTAAATTATAAAAAATTCAATATGTCCAGCGTTTTTAATACACTGAACATTACTTTTTCATCACAATTGTACATGAAATTTAATATCTCAGTTTTCGCAACAAAAAAACTTCCAATATGGTATTTTAAATTTCAAATTTCAGCATTTCAATTATCCGTTCGTTTATTCGCAGAGTTCCGATCGATTTGCGAAGTACCATTTACCGGACCGCCATAAAACATGGCTCTGTTGACGATGCGAACTTCCTGTGGGAGCAATACAAATCCGCAAGAGTGACCACGGAAAAAGATGTGATCCTGAGCGCCCTCGGATGCACCAACAATACGGAATTTCTCGAGAAGTGCGCCTCCACCAATGATTTTCTCTGGTGATCGTACGATCGAGCTATCGATGACTCAACTTTTGCAAATTGCAGATTCTTGCGGAGAGCAATAACCAATGGGTCGGAAATTCGCTACCAGGATAGCTTGAATGCATTTTCGTCGGTGTACAGCTGCGGACTGTTCGGCGCCGAGTACACATTGAACTTCATCGAAAAATATTACACCGAAATGTACGACTAGTAAGTAATCGGCGAATGACAACGATGAACGCGACTGTTCCGAATGTTTAATGGACCTGTGTAATGAAAATGTTCTCGACATTCTTTAAAGTTACGGAGACTACAGCAATGTTGGAAGTATTCTGAGTGCAGTTTCTTCGCGATTCTCGACCAAGGAACTCGTTCAGAAGGTAAACTATGCTTCTACAGTTTTACTACAGAGATTTCGTTCGCGAGAACCCTGGCCGGTCGCACGACTGTAGTAATTTTTTTAATCGACCGTCGTTTCGATCGAAGTAACGATAGTCGTGGAGGTGCACTTTTGCGACCGGTCAAAAGTAGACATTTCGACCACGGAAACAACCAAGAGCGATCAAAACTCACAGGACCTACAAGTCAGATAGACCGAAATCAAATAAAAAATTTTCTGACTATTTCGGGCTTGCAGATCCCGTGACTACTGACGGTTCTTGGTCATTTCCGTGGTCGAAATGTCTGCTTTTGACCGATCGAAAAAGTGCACGCCCACGACAATCGTTCCTTCAGTCTTACGTTGGTCGTGTACCCCGCTAGGGAAATCGTCGAAACTTAATTCGAGCTAATTTTTTTTTCCCAGTTCCAAAAGTTCGTGGAGTCCCAACAATCAAATTTGACGCCTATAGCGAGTTCGCTGCAGACGTCTTTGACCCGCGCCCACCAAGAGCTCACGTGGTTCGACACCAACAGTCCGAGAATCTTCGAGTGGCTGGACACGACATATCCGAGCGAGGATTATCGTCTGCCAAAAAAAATTCGTCCGACCCTCTACGAGATAAGACTAACGCCTCATTTGGAAGAGGGCAATTTTACCTTCGACGGTGAAGTAAGAGTGGAAATGGAAGTGAGCGAGAACACGTCGAGCATTGTTCTCCTGGCGAACGAGCTGGAGGTCAAAGAAATCGTCGTTGTTAACGCTGTTTCGGGCAATCCTTTGGAAATCTCCACTTACCATCTCAACGAAACGACCCACAAATTTACCATCTATTTGACCACGACTGTCAGTGCCGGAAGCAAACTGTCGGCTCACATCAAGTACAGCGGTATTCTGAATGATAAAATGAAAGGGTTCTATCGGAGCTCTTACGTTGACGAAAATGGCAACACACGGTGAGCTGATTTTTTTTCAATCAATGCTGCTTATAAGATGTTCTACCGAAGATGGAAGAACTCAAAGCCATGAATCTGTGCAGATGGCTGGCGAGTACGCAGTTCGAGCCTGTTTACGCACGGCAAGCGTTCCCTTGCTTTGACGAACCGGCGTTCAAGGCCAAGTTCATCATCCACATCGAGAGGCCGCGTCATTATCGAACCCTCAGCAACATGCCATGGAACGGCTCGGTTCCATCAAAGTACGATATCAAAATTTACTGCCTGCGCAGAAGGGCGAAAAGAATTCGGATTTTTTTGCCCTACCGAGTAGAAACCTATTTTACCGGCAGGGAAGGTAGAAGTATTAACTGATAATGTTTTCGTGCATTTTTTAGAAAACCAAGATGGGCTTGGGATTCGTACAAGGAGAGCAAACTCATGTCTTCGTACTTGGTCGCATTCGTTGTATCCGATTTAGAACCGATTACAAATGTCCACGAAAACTTCACCGTCTGGGGGCGACCGGAAGCTGTGCAACATGGCGCTTATGCCCTTGCTCTTGGACCGGAAGTGATGAAGTTCATGGAAGCACTCACAGGCATCGAGTATCCTATAGGAAAGATGGACATGGTCGCCGTACCAGACTTCGCTTCCGGGGCTATGGAGAACTGGGGTCTCATAACATTCCGGTAATAAAATGATTCAAATCCGTAGCTTCCAGTTCGAGAAGATAGCATCGCTTGAATGTCACACTGTAAAAAAAATTCACATGAAATTTAATGTACCGAACTGAAAGTTTTTAGGCAAAAACTGGTATATTAAATTTCATGAACAATTATGATTAACAATTAATGCTTAGTATGTTAAAAACAATGAAAATACTTTATTTTTAATGATGTACTTTAATTTTACTATTAAAGTACTTTAACTTTAACAATTGACTTTAATTTAAATGAAAATGTATATTAATTTTTCATCGTAATTGTACGTTAGATTTAATGTACCAGTTTTTGCATAATAACTTCCAGTCCGGTACATTAAATTTAATTTTTTTTGACAGTGCAGCTCGCATAAGATTAATTTCATCGATAAATCTAAACGTTTTTTTTCGAAGGGAATACGGTTTGCTTAGTCACGAGAACGTCACGTCGGCAACGTACAAGAGATACTTGCACACTGTTGTCGCTCACGAGCACGTGCACATGTGGTTCGGTAATTTGGTCACGTGTGACTGGTGGGATTACGTTTGGCTACACGAAGGTTTTGCTCAATACTTCCAATGGATCGTTGGCTATTTCGTAAGTTGAAAGTTCACTTGCCAATGGATAGTACAACGAAGTGTCTTCTACGAACCCACATAGCAAGTTAATATTTTTGAAAGTTTTCGAAAATATTTTACCAATATCAAAAAACATGAAATAAAAAATATTTCCAAATATTTTATCACTGTTTCAGAAATATTTAAGTAATGTTTCGTTGGGATATTTTTACAGAATATTCCAAAACATTATTTTCTTATATTTCAGAAATATTTCGTAAGATTTGAAACATTGAAAATATTTCTAAAATAATTTCAAAACACTTTGTGCTACATGAGGGAAGCGATAATAGCTCACTCTAATAAATGCCTTTGCTTCGCACCGTTCGTCGTCAGGTTGAGCAAAAGTGGAATCTTCTCCAACAATTCGTCGTCTACGAATTGCAAGTGGCAATGGAGAATGACGCTTCGTCCAACACTCATCCCATGAACAATCGAGTGTCCAAGCCATCGGACATCGCCAACTCCTTCGACAAGATCGCCTATGGAAAATGTAAAATTGACAAATTTATTTTCAAGAACTTGATGAATCTTTTTTGCTGCGTCGATTGTTTATACTCCTGATCTCGTTCTTCTCCTTCTCAGCTGCCAGTGTAATCAGGATGATGCATCATTCTTTCGGACGCAGAGTTTTCGAATCCGGTCTCCGAACTTATCTCAACCGGAGCAAATACGGAAACGCGAAGCCCGATGATCTCTGGTCGGCTATTCAGATTCACGAGGACGAGGAAAATTCTCTCGGCAATCTGAGTGTTTCTGTTAAGACTCTGATGGACAGCTGGGCGAATCAAGCCGGCTATCCGGTTGTCAACGCAACTTGGACCGCAGGGCAGTTGACTCTCGAGCAACAGCGATTTTTGCTTTCGAAGCCTGAAAAAGCGTTGGAAGAATCGACCAACGAATATTGGATTCCGGTTACGATGACGACCAAGACGGAATCGAATTTCGACGACACTCTGCCGGCTTTCTGGTTCGGTACGAAACGCCACGACGTGCCACTGATTCTCAAGGACGACGAGTGGTTTATCCTCAATATCCAAGAAGTTGGCTACTATCGCGTGAACTACGACAAAGATTCGTGGAGTCGTCTGGCGACGGCACTGCGGAGAGACAATTTCGATGGCATTCACCAAGTTAACAGAGCGCAGATAATCGACGATCTTCTCAATCTCGCTCGAACCGATTACGTGGATTACGGTACCGCACTCGAAGTCACAAAGTATCTTAGCAAAGAGGAAAATCATTTGCCGTGGAGAGCGTTCTTCAATGGTGTTGCGTTTTTGAATCAACGCTTCGGTGACAGTAAAATTGGCGAAGATCTCGCAGAGTACGTCCTCGGATTGATGCAAAGAATCTTCGAAAAAGTTGGATTCGTCGATGACAGAGACGACGAGGATCAACTCAACCAATTGAACAGACAACTGTTACTCAGCTGGGCTTGCAAATTTGGACATTCCTCGTGCTTGGAGACGTCGAAACGGCTCTTCGACCAGTGGAAAAAAGACGAGCAAAAATGGTAGGGATGAAGTTCGTTGTTACGGATTTCATAACTTAGAAGCCTGCCAAGTCTAATATTTTACTGTAAAAATGAATTGTCAAGGGACTTATCTTTTACTTTCTTAAATCTCCACCAAAGGACTTTACATAAAAACATTAAAAACATTTCAGGATCTCGCCGAATGCGAGACCGGCGGTCTATTGCACTTCGCTCAGAGAAGGAACATACGAGGATTGGAAGTTTTTGTGGAGTCAATACGAAAAAACCGATTTCGCTTCCGAAAAAATTGTCATCCTAAATGCACTCGGATGTACTAGAAATACGACGACGTTGAATAAGTAAGAGATGAAAACAATCAGCTCTTGTTAAGCCGATCGAATCGTACGATGCTAATGATTAAATAATTACATTTGTTTTTTCAGTTACATGAAACACGCGATATCTCCGGATGGAGCCATCCGCAATCAAGACGTCGCATCCGTATTCTCGTCTGTTTACAATGCCGACCAATTCGGAGTCGATACTGCGCTAGAATTCCTTATTAAAAATTACGACGATGTCTACAAATAGTAAGCGATACATCCGTCGTTCTCTCACCCGTGGCGTTGTTCTTTTTTCTTTTTTTATTCCTTTATTTAATTTTATGACTATAATTTTATTTAATTAATAATTTAATTTTTTTATTTTTATTTTTTGATCTCATACAATCCTATCTCTTTCTCAGTTACGGCAGCTGGAGCGACGTCGCTGTCTTGTTTTCGAATGTCGCCGGAAAATTCTCAACTATTCAACAGATCACCAAGGTACGGATAATAATAGTTGCAATTCAGAGATTAGCATTTGTGCATACCATAATGTATGTAACGTAGAGCAGTATAACGTACAACGTGGGTATAAAGTTTTACGCTATGCTTTTTTTAACGTACTTCATCGGTATTTAGTGTAACAGCTTTTTACAAGTATTCAACATTGATGTACAGATAATATTCACCTCCGTTGTTTTTTTCCTCCACAGCTTGACGTATTTGTGGATGAGACCACCACAAATATTCCTGAGATATCGGAGTCTCTTCGAAGTTCAGTGAAAGTGGCAAAAGAAAATCTACAATGGTTCAACTCCCATTCCGAAGATATTCAGGGTTGGCTGACGAAATCGACGACCGCGGCGCCGAAGCCTGATGCAGGTGGCGGAGATGGAGATTCGTCAGAATCTAACACAAGTGGTATCGCGAAACGTAGTATATGCCTCGTGATCGCAGCGTTCTGGCTTATTCTAGCGTTCTAACGTTAATTACCAAACAAAATATATTTTTTTAATTCACCGTCCTTCATGGTTGGTCAGACACTATGTCGTAAAAAATTCAATAGTGTAAGAAGAGTTACAGTAATCTACGTTACGATTATATTATCGACATAATATGTAGTTTGCCATAAAAATAATAAAGGATGGAAAAGAAGTCCATTTTAAGTTGAAATATCGATGTCTTGCCGTGTTATATTTTTCATATCAATGAACAAGGAACTTCCAGTTTGAAAATCTGACTTTTCCACTAGAAGTCACGTCATCTAGAAGACACGTCACTTCCGGTTTGGAGTGGACTGGATGACATCACTTTTGGTCGAAAAATAACATTTTTCAACCGAAACTTTATACATTCACTTCCGGTAAAAAAAATGGGATTTTCAAGCCGGAAGTGCCGTCACAGACGATGACGTCACTTCTTACACTTCGAAAATAAGTGGCACGTGTTCGTTTATTCGATATCGTATTCGAATTCACGTAACAATCGCCTTCGTTAAGACAATCCCGTCTAGGTCTCCGCGATTCACGGATTTCCGGGTCGTCGACAATAAATTATCATCGTCCGATCATTCATTACCAATCTAATTAATATTTATCGTATTTTCGTCGATACCGAGGGGGAGGCACCAAATTTGTGATGGGATGGTGAATCGCAGCAGTAAACCGGTGGCCGCGAAGACGAAAAGTTCCCACATTCTTCGAAACTGTACGAGACAGAAAAAAAACCTCAGCGAAGATGGTGCTGATAAGGGAAGTGGAAGCATGGGTAGCGTTCCTGACCATGTTGATAGCTTCGACAGCATCGATTCCTGTCGCCGGAAGTGAAGGACTCAGCGTGAAGCAGCCCCTCGAATCGCGAGAGGACATGATGATTCGATATCGCCTGCCAAACAATACGATCCCTCGTCTCTACACAATCACCATTGATCCCAACATGGACGGTGAAAATCTTACGTGGATCGGAGAAACCAGCATCGTCATCGAAGTCCTGAGCGCCACGCCGGTTATAACTCTTCACGCTTACGAAAACCTCGTGATAGATGAAAATTACACGAAACTCGTCGATGCGGATGGTACGATATTCAAGCCAATAGAGCAGAGTCGCAACGCTGAAGTGGAGTTCCTCAGGGTGCGATTCGACCGCGAAATATCCGTCGGCAATTACAGCATCGATTTCAAGTACACAGGCGAGGACGCTGGAGAATACGCTGGGTTTTACAGAGCTTCGTTCGAGAAACCAGGACTGCCGTAAGTTTAGTTCATGCACGTTCTGTGGCAGACATAAGAGATCGGGGCAAAACGAACCTGTGTCCTCGGACAGTAGGCAAGAATGTCCGATTTGCCTCGCCATTCCGACTGATAATTGGGTGACACGTGTTGACCTTTCGTGGTAGAAGTTTGAGAAGTTTGACCTTCGAATTTCATTTGTAACTTTCTTAACGATTGTTTTCGTTCCGTTCCAGAACAATTGCAGGAACCCACTTTGAGGCGACAACGGCACGTCGTGCATTTCCATGCTGGGACGAGCCCAGTTTCAAAGCTCGTTTTCGCATGTCCATCAAGCACCATCCAAATTACACCGCAATATCGAACATGCCTGAGATCGAAAGCGTCCCAACGACGAATGGCAAGATTCTCACCACCTTCGACACGACTCCGCTAATGCCCACTTATCTGCTGACCTTCGTCATCGCCGATTACGGAAATATCTCCAATAAACACGGAAACGTGACGGTGTGGGGAAGAAAAAAGTTACTGCAGAAGTTCAAGGGTGTGCTGGATTTAAGTTCAAAAGTCGTTGAGGTAATGGAAAATTACACGGGCTTCTCATACGGTTGTCCGAGAATCGGATCCGTAGCGTTGCCAATATTCTCGGCCGCTGCCACTGAACATTGGGGTTTAGTTACCTACAGGTGAGTTTCATGAAATAAAAATCCCGTAGGACCTTAATTATTTGAACCTCAGTCATTCGAACCTTTGAGGAGGTTGGAGCGCTTCATACTACTCAAATGAGTGCTACATTTTTAAAGTCGTTTATAGAAACTTTTACGCGTCTATTGATTCATCTATTGGTCTATTGGTTCATAATCCAAGCAAACAGCAAATTAATTGAAATTGAACTTGTTTTCTTGCTTAAGTTTTATCTTAAATTTGAAGCGAAATCTGAACTAAAATTCAATTGTAATTCGAGTTCGATATTAAATTCGGACTCAAATTCGAATTTAAGATCAAAGATAAGCACGAAATCAAGTTTGAACTTTCCGTAGATCTTAAGTACCCAATGAAGTTCGGGTCAAACTTCGATTTAAGTTCGATTTCAAGAGTGATCTAAAGTACATAACGTCTTAAAATTCGACCCTGAGACAGTAAATTACAATGATCAAATATTTTTATTCAATTCGAAGTGAGCATATGCTGACGCTCGATCGAAATTACAACGGGTATTTGCGTAAAGCCGCGGTCGATTCAATGATCGCCCACGAATTAGCGCATTCGTGGTTCGGCAATCGGGTATCGCCCGTCTGGTGGGACGATCTATGGCTCAACGAAGCATTCGCTGTCTACTTTGAGTATTACATAATGAACGAGGTAAATGAACTCGCGAGAAATACACGTACATTGATTATGATTTTGCATTTGTTTAATTGCTTTTTACTTTTATACTTTTCGTCAAACCTTTAATCGAAGATCGTCGACAACTGGGGCGGCGCGGAACTCTTCGTAGTGAAGATTCATTCGACGTCGTTACAAGCAGACAACGCAGAGTCTTTACCCATAAGATGGACACCGATCACAAATACAGAGATTGCATTAATATTCGGACCGGCGACGTATCACAAGGGTGAGCCGAAAACTTTGCGAAAATCAAGAATTTTAAGACGTTAGTTTGAACATAAGATTTCCCGTGAAATTGAATTTCACTCCGTTCTAAAGATCTATCTTATGTTCAAACTTGATTTCGCGCTTAAGTTTGATTTTAAGTTCGAACTTAAAATCGATCTTAAGCTCAAACTAATGAGAAGCGATAAGAAGATACCAACATAGATCTTCTCATCGCCCTCCACATATCGTTTTCCACCCGTCGTCACAGTCACTGATCATGTCATTGAGGAGAACAATTGTTCTCACCATGTCGTGCCATTGAGGAGAACAATTGTTCTCACAATGCCGCGCCATTGAGGAGAAACATTTTTCTCATCATGTCATGCCATTGAGGGGAACAATTGTTCTCCAGCAGTCATTCCATAGCAACGAATTCAACAAATTCGTTTGATCATCTATGCATGACAATACAGTGTCATTAAAGTTAACCGCATCTAGGATCCAGATATAGATTCTACGCCGAAAAAGCGTCAGAGTTCGAACTTAAGATCGAACACGAACCACAATCGAATTTGAGTTCAGATTTAAGTTCGACCTTAAGTTAGATCTTAAGCACGCTATGAAGTTCGGACCAAGCTTCGATCTGAAGTTCAACCTAACGTCTTAAAATTCAGCCCTAAAAGTACATCCGATGGCCTGTCGAATTGTCAACTTCGAAGATCGATAAATCACCGCTAGTTATTTTTTTTCCTTGAAAGGTGCATCGATCATTCACATGTTCCGCAATGTCCTGACCGACGATGTTTTTCGAGCTGGTATTAAAAAATACTTGGTTAAACAGTGAGTAGATAAAGAAACACCTGGATTATCGGTAGGGTGAACGGGGCAAAAAGGACTATTACTGATTGAAAGATTGTTACCGATTTTTCGCGTGAATCAAAAAGACCGCCTCCTATCCTGGATGGAGGACACGGGTCCATTTTGCCCCGCAGCTCTACTCTATATAATATTTCGCGACAATCAATCGGAAAACGATCTCTTAACACGGCTCGGTTGTTTCGCTCATTTAGCTCGTTCGGCTCAGCGACTGCCGAAGACCTGATGAGAGCGTTTCAAGAAGCTCACGATGAGGGTGTAAATGGAAAAACACCTTTGAGCATCAAAGAGACGATGACCTCGTGGCTGACGCAGAGGGGACATCCGACACTCAATGTAATCCGTAATTACACAACCGGTGTTACAAGAGTGTTTCAAGAAGGCTCTGTTACCGATATGGGTGAGGGTACTTTTATCAATTCCACGAGCAAGTGGTGGATTCCATTGACTTACGCGACCCAGTCGGATCTTAATTTTTCGTCCACGGTGCCGACGAGCTGGATGAGCGATAAAGAAGATAGCGTGACGATCGATGGAATCGACAAGGACGATTGGGTCATTTTTAACGTTCAGTTCAGCGGTTGGTATCACAAAATTTTCATATCGAGACCAACTAAACGAACATAATTTCGAGAGTCTGAGAACTTTTTCTTCGTGCGTGTTTTTAGGCTTCTACAGAGTCAACTACGACGAGGAGAATATGAAGAGAATCACGGACTATCTCAATACCGATAATTACAAGAATATCCACGTGCTGAATCGCGTGCAGTTGATCACCGATGCCGGTTACCTTGTCGACCTTTCGCTGGACCGACATGTTGAGGACTTTTTCAAACTCACAAAATATCTATCTCGGGAAGTCGAATATGCACCGTGGCGCGCCGCCAAAAACGTTTTTCAAAAGTTCGACAAGGCACTGAGTGGTACCGAAGTGCACGAGATTTTTCAGGTGACAACACAATCGATGCTCGTGAATCGGCTTAGAACGATGTGAAATCTTCCAGACCGGAACAAAAACTGTAATCGACCTTTTCGTTTGCGAGGGTGTCACATTTATCTGAGGAAAATGAAATTATTAGCGCCTGACCAACTGTTAGACGAAGACGCTAATAATTCGCGTTTAGTACGAAATGTTGAAAACCCTTGAAAAACGTGTTCGGTAAGCAGTGGTTTGGAGGTTTAACGTAAAAAGAAAACCTTAAAATTTTGGTGGTAACCAACCTTGGAAACATCGAACTGGCGCAATTCACTCAGAACTTTCGATATTTTCGATGCGTGATTTAATTGCAGCTATAGAGCTGCAATTAAATCACGGTATAAAATTAAACCATGCAATTAAATTTATTTAAAAAATAAATACTTGCGACCCGGTACATAGTATAGTTTCTGTTACCTGCCAAGTCGATTTCACATCGCATCGAACGGAAGTTACATGTGTATAGTTATTGCAACACAAACTTCATGCAGAGATACGTTATGGGCCTGATGACCGCCCTCATCGAGAAAGTTGGCTTCGAGGAGCGAGACGACGACGACCACTTGACAATGTATGCGAGAGAAGAATTAGTCGAATGGGCCTGCGTATCGGGACACTACGGATGCTCCGAGTTCGCCGCTAAGAAACTTCTCAAAGTTGCTGAAAATCGGTCTAACGATGAGTAAGTCCGATTCCCGATATCTGTGGTTTATACACCCGATCAGTTTTTTTTTCACTGAAACTTATTGCAGATTGGTAGTGGAAACGAAATTCTTGATCTTCTGCCCGGGCCTTCGAGGACTCAACGGCACAAAGGTGAAACAGGTTGTCGAATGGGCCTACCGGAAGGACCATAGGCTAGTATCGGAATATCTCGGTTGCACGGAAGATCACGAGATTCACAGAGATTTTTTACTCGGCACTATGAAGCAAAATTTGGCTGGTATCATGCTATGGGCCTTAGACCACATCGCCATGGGAAGCGAGGAAAATTTCAACTTTGCCGTCGATTTTATCATCCAGAACCATGAAGCACTGAGAAATCTGTAAATTTAATTTCCATCGCTATCTCGTTATAAATTTAACGACGTTTTTGTTTTTCCCACTTGAAACGTTTGAATTTCCAGTACCGGAAAGAATCTGATCGGGCTCACCGACAACCTTCTGAGCGCGATCCATACGATAGCCCCTCAGGTGAAATCGGCGTCGCGATTGGAAAAGGTACGAAGAATTTGATTTAAAAGAATCTATCACCCGAACTGTTTTAAATCGACGCATCTTGATTGATTGCAGTTCAAAAAAATCTTGCAATTGGACGCGGTTTCCGATGATAACCGAATCGACGAAAAACCGCTTCTGGAAACAGTCGAGAGAACAGCAGCGCGTGGCGACGAGGTCGCTGCGAAATTTCGAATTTTTTGGGACAAGCACGTGTCCGCCGACAACGCGATAAACAGCGAGCATCCGGAGTCACGATAGAGATTCGTATTTTCGTGCATAAAACCTCGCATTTAAAACCTTTTCTCTCCAATAGCCACCGAAACATTTATGACTATTTATGAACCGTGAAATGATCACGTATTCAAATGACAATCGAATACAACAAAGAGGTGTATTTCTACGAAGGTTTCAAGAAACCGAATGAATAAATATGATAATCTAAATTGACAAAGTAATTGTCCGAGTCGGGAGGCTCGTAGAGGGCACATTGAATTGCAAATGACGACGCGTACATGGGACACACGAATTTTCCTTTTCATCACTCGGTGCGGAAATGGCCACTTTTCCGCCCACTTCGGGTGCGTAAAAACGGCATTTTCGCACCTTGTGATGAAAAATTTCGTAATAATACAGATTACAGATTGCAAACTCAAAAGATACAGATTGCAAACTCACACTCGTTAGGAAAAAAATGTTCGCCCCCGTGAAGTAATGTACTATTATGACACCACTTCCGGTCAAGTGATATTTTGAAACCGGAAGTGCCGTCATAGACGATGACCTCACTTCTTGCACTTCGAAGGCGAATAGCACGTTCGATAAGATATTCAAATTCACATAACAATGGACTTTGTTAAAGCAACAGCGTCTAAGTCTTCGCGGTTCACGGATTTCCAGGTCGTTGATAATAAATTATCATCGCCCGATCAGTCATTACCAATCTAATTAATATTTATCGAGAATTCACCAATACCGGTGGTAAGCACAAAATCTGCGATGGCACAAAGAATCGCCGCAGTGAACCGTTGGCCGCGAAGGCGAAACGTTCTCATATGCTTCGAAACGATACGAGACATAAAAAAACCACGTCGAAGATGGCGCCGAAAAGGCAGATCGAAGCATGCATAGCGCTTCTGACGATGCTGATAGCTTCGACAGCCTCGATTCCTGTTGCCGGAAGTGGAGAAATCGGCGCGAACGAGCCGCTCGAATCGCGAGAGGACATGATGATTCGTTTCCGGCTGCCAAACGACACGATGCCTCGTCTCTACACGATCACCATTGAACCCAACATGGACGATGAAAATTGGACGTGGAACGGAGAAACCAGCATCGTCATCGAAGTCCTGAGGCCCACGCCGGTTCTGACTCTTCACGCTTACAAAAACCTCATGATAGACGAAAGTTTCACGAAACTTGTCGATTCCAATGGTGCGATATTCAAGCCAATAGAGCAGAGTCGCAACGACGAAGTGGAGTTCCTCAGGGTGCGATTCGATCACGAAATATCTGTCGGCAATTACAGCCTTGATTTCAAGTACGCAGGCGAGGATGCGGGAGGGTTCGTTGGATTTTACAGAGCTTCGTCCTATGATGAACCAACGCGGTAAGTTTATTACATGAAAGTTCCGTGAGAGACATCGGAGATCGGGGCACAATGGACCATTGTCATTGGACGGCAGGGAAAAAAATGTCCGACTTGCCTCGTGATTTGGTTTTGCCCCGCTGTTCTTTACTATCGATGTTGACTCTTAAGGTAGTTGCGGAGACCGGGGCAAAATGGCACAGCGGGGCAAAACGGGACAGCGTAGGAAAAACTCATTTTTCCAATGATCTTTGGATGCCCCATTTTGTCCCAACGATACATCCGGATTTTCAAACCCGTTTTGCCCCACGTGCCACCATCGCCACCATCAAAAAATTATTGGAGAATTGCGTTTTGTCACATCATCCTGTTTTGCCCCGGTGTACCATTTTGCCCCCCGCTCCCCTACGCGCGCAACGACTGACGCCGCCTAAGTTTGAGAGGAATAAAAGAGAGTTACAAACACTTCTCGATCGGATAAAAATCTGAAAAAAATCAAGCATATTGAATCTTTTTATGCACTTTTTATGCACAAAGGATCTTTTCAGCACCTTTTTTTTGCTAGAATTTTTTCAGATTTTTTTCTCATCGAGAACTGTTTGTAATCTTTGTATTTTTTCTGTCGAACATAGGCGGCGTCAGTCATCGTGCTAGAACTACCTTAACTAACTTTCTTAACGATTGCTTTCGTTCCATTGCAGAATGGCTGCAGGAACCCACTTCGAAGCGACAACGGCACGTCGCGCATTTCCATGCTGGGACGAGCCCAGTTTCAAAGCTCGTTTTCGCATGAGCATCAAGCATTATCCAAATTACACAGCGGTATCGAACATGCCGGAGATCGAACGCGTCCCATCGGCGGATGGAAAGATTCTCACCAACTTCGACACGACTCCACTAATGTCCACGTATCTGCTGACCTTTGTGATCGCCGATTATGGAAATATCTCGAATGAACACGGAAACGTGACCGTGTGGGCGAGAAAAGACTCGCTCGAGAATTACAACCACGTGCTGGATTTAAGTCCAAAAATCGTTGAGGTAATGGAGAATTACACAGGTTTGCCATTCGGTTTTCCGAGAATTGGATCTATAACGTTGCCGATGTACTCGGCCTCTGCCACCGAGCACTGGGGTCTGGTTACCTACCGGTGAGTTTCATTAAATGAAAACCCAGTAGGACCTTAATTATTCGAACCTCAGTCATTCGAACCCTTAAGGCAGTCTTCTAATCTAAACGAGGATATTGTTTTGAGGTTTAAGAAAAAAATTCATAGGGTCTCTTAAATATTTCAACATCGGTCTTTTTTCTACTTATTTATTGATACTCGCAAGTACTCTACAAATTTGTTGGAGTGCAATCAAAATAAATTAAGGGTGCTACGCGCTTTAATTTTCGAGCACTAAAAAAAGCTTCCAGACTTTTTAGTGCTTTACTTATCTGAAACAAAAAAAAAAACAGAAAAGATTATTGATCACTATAAGTATGTTTATCGCATGAACCAGTAAAAATTCGGAGGAAACAGAAATATCAAAATCGCAACCTTCCAAACAACGGATTTTATAATTTTTTTAAAATCTCCACGAGGCCGTCATTTTGTGATTATCCAAAGACTCGAACTATCGTTCATCCGAAGATCGACGTGAATGATCGAGGTTCTACTGTACATCCAATAACGGTGAAAACTCGAATGATCCTGACGGTAAATTACAATTACCCGATATCTTTATTAAATACGCAGCGACATTTTCCTGGAATTCAATCGAACTTCCGGCGACTATTTGCACAGAGCCATGGTCTATGGACTGATGGCCCACGAATTGGCACATTCGTGGTTCGGCAATCGAGTATCGCCCGTCTGGTGGGACGATCTATGGCTCAACGAAGCATTCGCTGCCTACTTTCAGAATTTCATATTGGAGAAGGTAAATCAACTCGCGAGACATATATATATACTTCGATTATGATTTTGCGTTTGTTTAATTGTTTTTTTATTTTTATATTTTTCGTTAAACCATTAATCCAAGATCTTCGACAACTGGCACGCCGCGGAAAACTTCGTAATGAACAACAATCACGCGATAGCGTTTCGAGTGGACACGCCAACGTCCATACCCATACGATGGACACCCATCACAAATAAAGAGATCAGATACGTGTTCGGCCCAGTAACGTATCGCAAGGGTGAGTCGGAAAGCACTACAGGTATACAGCCACTGACTCGTCAAATTTTCAACCACGAATTATTTTTTCCTCGAAAGGTGCGGCGATCCTTCACATGTTCCGCAATGTCTTGGGCGACGATGTTTTTCAAGCTGGTCTTAAAAAATACTTAGTTGAACAGTGAGTAGATTACAAAAGAAAAATACCTGAATTATCGGTAGGGCGAACGGGGCAAAAAGGACCATTCTTGCCGATCTGTACACTGAGAAAAGATTACATAGTAAATAGTTCCCAGGGGGGACGTCTATATTTTACAGTTACGACAATGACCAAACATTATTGTTGTAATTATAATCATAGTTTAATCAATTGAGTATATACTATCGCAAACTATCTATATAGACGTCCCCCCTGGGAACTATTTGTTATAGCAGGAAATACCATCCTTTTTTCTCAGTGTAGTGGGATTGCAACATTTAGTGGTACTCAGGTCGATTTTGCACCGCTGCTCACCCCTACATAATATCTCGCGACGATCAATCGGAAAACCGCCCATTTAGCTCGTTCGGCTCAGCGACTGCCGAAGATCTGCTGAGAGCACTTCAGGAAGCTTACGATGAGGGTGCAAATAGGAAAACACCTTTGAGCGTCAAAGAGACGATGACCTCGTGGCTGGTGCAGCCGGGACATCCGACGCTCAATGTAATCCGAAACTACACAACGGGTGTTACAAGAGTGGTCCAAGAAAGCACTGTTGGTTTAGCCGACAACGGTACTCTTATGAATACCACGAGCAAGTGGTGGATTCCATTGACTTACGCGACCCAGTCGGCTCTTAATTTTTCGTCGACGATGCCGACGCGCTGGATGAGCGACAAAGAAGAGAGCGTTACGATCGATGGAATCGGCAAGGACGACTGGGTCATCTTTAACGTTCAATGGACTGGTTGGTATCGCAAAATGTTGATCTCGAAACCAACCAACGAACATTATGTCGATAGGCTGAGAACTTTCTTTCCTTGTTCGTTTTTAGGCTTCTATCGAGTCAAGTACGACGAGGAGAATATGAACAGAATCGTGAACTATCTCAATACCGATAATTACAAGAATATTCACGTGTTGAGTCGCGCGCAGCTGATCAGCGACGCGAGTCATCTGGTCGATCTTTCACTGGAGCAACATATAGGGGATTTTTACAAAATCACAAAATATCTATATCGGGAAGACGAATATCCGCCGTGGCGCGCAGCCAAAGACGTTGTCAGAACCATCAAGGAGAAACTGAGTGGTACCGATGTTTACGAGATTTTTCAGGTGACGACACAAACGATACTCGTAAATCGTCTTAGAATTATGTGGAAACTTCCAGCCGGTAACACAAACTGCAATCAACATTTTTTTTTTGCAAGGCTGCCAAACTTTTCTGAAGAAAATCACATTATTAGCGCCTGAAAATGTTGAAGACCTGTGAAAACGTGTCAATACACGTTTTCACAGGTCTTCAACATTTTCAGGCGCTAATAATGTGATTTTCTTCAGAAAAGTTTTGCAGCTTTTATTACCGACTGAGTCAATTTCACATCGCATCGAACGGTACATGCACATAGGGGAGAGCGGGGCAAAATGGAACAGTGAGGGCAAAACTCAACTTTCCAGTAATTTTTGGATGTCCCATTTGTCCCAACGATACATCTGGATTTTCAACCCCGTATTGCCGCACGGACGATTATCGCTACCATCCTAAAGTTATTGGAAAATTGCATTTTGTCTCATTATCCCGTTTTACCCCACTGTGCCATTTTGCCCCTCTCTCCCCTGGTTATCGTCCAACCCAAAATTCATGCAGCGTTACGTTGTGGGCCTGATGAACGCCCTGGTCGAGAAAGTTGGCTTCGAAGATCGAGAGAACGACGATCCCTTGACGTTGTTTGCGAGGAGAGACGTAGTCAGCTGGGCCTGCGAATGGGGACACTCCGGATGCTCCCAGTTCGCGGCTGAATACCTTGTGAAATTTCTTGAAAATCCGGCAAACGATGCGTGAGTTCGGAGTCTCGACATCTGTGGTTAATTTTTTTAACCCGTACAATTTTTTGTTCTCACCGAAACATATTACAGATACAATCTGACAAACCGATACGAGACGTTCTGCGCGGGGCTTCGTGGGCTGAACGGCACGAAGGCTAAGCAGGCTATCGAATGGGCGTTCGATTATAACGATGGCATGGTAGTGCATAATCTCGGTTGCACAAATAATCACGAAATTCACAGAGATTTTCTACTCGATATTATGAAGTCAAACTACACAAATGCCATCCTAAACATGGAAATGGCCATGGATTCCATCGCCACGGGAAGCGAAGATAATTTCAACTTTGTGGTCGACTTTATCCTCCAGAACACCGAAGCATTAAAAAATCTGTAAATATAATTTCAATCGTTATCTTGTTAAATTTAACGTCGTTCTTTTTTTTCATTGAAACGTTTGATTTTCCAGTACGTCAAAGAACTCGAACGGGAAGGAGGAGAACCTGCTGGACGTGCTTCGCATGCTCGTCACTCAGGTGAAATCGACAGCTCGATTGGAAAAGGTACCTACAAAAAATTTGATTTAAAAAATCTATCATTCGAACTGTTTTAAATCGAAGCATTTTGATGGATTGCAGTTTAAACAAATCTTGCAATCGGACGCTGTTACCGGTGATAGCCGAATCGATAAAAAATCGATGCTGGAGACCGCCGCGGAAGGTGTAGCGCGTGGCAACGAAGCCGCTGCGAAATTTCGCAATCTTTGGGACAAGCACGTTTCCGCCGACAACGGCGAGCATCCGGCGTCACGTTAAAAATTCGTATTTTCGTGCATCGATTAAAATAAATTTTTCGACTCGTCGCGAGAGCCACCGAGGAGTCTCGCATTGAAAGCTTCTTCCACGAATAGGCACCGACACATTTATGACTATTGATGAACCGTGAAATTATCACGTTGCTGAAATGACACTTCAGTGTAACGAAGCAGGTCGTTTGTACAAAACAAAAATATCGGAAAAGAGAGGTGCAAACGTTAGAGAATCGTGTTTTCATGCATTGATTTCAATAAATTGCTAAACTCGTCACAAGAGTCACGAGGTGTCTCACATTACAAAAGCTTTTTCCTCGAATAAGCACCGAAGCTTTAATGGCTGTTGATGAACCGTGATATTACCACGTCGACGAAATGAAAATTCAGTACAACAAAGAGGTTCGTTTGTACAAAAAAAAAAAATAATAATAAAAAAAATTTAAAAATTGCAAAAACGTTAGAGATTCGTCTTTGCGTGCATTAAAACCTTCTTCTTCGAATCGGCACCGAAACATTTTACGACTCTTGATGATCCGTGAAATTATCACGTTGCCAAAATAACAATTGCGTACAACAAAGAGGTGTATTTCTATTGATTGATTCTATTGATGTAAATAAATTGCTAAACTCGTCGCAAGAGTCACGAGGTGTCTTGCATTAAAACCTTTTTCCTCGAATCGGCACAGAAACACTTTACGACTCTTGATGAACCGCGAAATTTATCACGTTGCCGAAATAACAATTGCGTACAAGAAAGAGGTGTATTTGTCCGAACGTTTCGAGAACTCGAATGAATGATCACGGTAATCTAACTTGACAAAGTAATTGCCCGAGCCGAGAGACTCTGAGAGGAGACGCTAAATTGCAAATTACGTCGCGTACATGGGACACACGAACGAAGCTTATAAGCTTTGTACATTTCAACGAGCACACCAGTGTTCCAGTTGATATTGCGAGGATCACAACGGAGAAGAATTATTAACACTATCTACAGGTCGATTCAACATTTTTCAAGATTTTATCACGCTCCCATTCAATCGATCCCCTTGATTTTCAATTGCAAGGTAACTCAAAGGCCGTCGCTATAAATCGGTGTTTTTTTTTTATTTTTCTCAAATTTATTGACAATAAAAAATTCGAGTAAATCAATAATTTCGTAGTAAAAATACTTGTGTGAAAACAACATTTTGTTCGATGAAGATTTTATGAATACCGGTTGAATTCACGATAAGCTCAGAGACCCACTTGACGAGGGGCAAACGTAGTTCGCCATTCGTGGACATCCGGTCGCATTAAGCGTGCGTATTGCTTCGACCTCCGTCGTAATTTCGAGGCTCGTAGGTCACGGCCTATTTTGTTGCGTAACCTGCATGTGTGTGTGTATGTCTTATTTTTTTTCTTTTTTTTCATCGTCTCTTTCTCGACAGTGAATTGTATTATGCGGAATTTGAAGACTCGCGGGTGCTTCACCCTTTTCCTGCTTCTTCTGCTGCACTACGATGGCGCGGCGACGACGGAGACCAAAGTGGTGAAAAACGAGACGATAGAGTATCGTCTGCCGAGAGTGACGATACCGATATCGTATGAGATAAAATTGATTCCCGAAATCGTCGAGGGTAATTTCACTTTTACTGGTGAGACACGAATAGCCGTGAGGGTCATCGAGGAAACAACGAACGTCACTCTTCACAGCAAGGATCTGAGGATCGACGAGAATTTCACTAGTCTCGTCGGCGACGACGGTGTCGCGCTCAGTGCGATAAAACATACGTACGTTAACGCGACGAATTTTCTCACGATCGAGTTCGATCAATCCATCACGGCTGGCAATTACACGCTCGGTATCAAGTATGCCGGTAACATGACGAACGTGCCCGAAGGGATTTACAACAGCTCGTACGTCAACGAGAAGGGCGAGAAAGTGTAAGTGATGCTACATCATTATTGGCCGCACAGAGAAATAAGTAGTTGCCTAAACCAAATAATAATCATAATAATCTTATGTGGATTAATAATAATCTTATGTAGATTAATAATAATCATATGTAGAAATATAGTTCTTGTCGATTGGACAGTCACAGTAACACTCTCAGGATACTCACAGAGATATTCACAAATTTTCACACTGATAAAAACTACGGTTGAATCAACTAAGATTCGGGCAGGGACGTTCTACTAAAGATTTTGTTGATACAGCTAAAAAATTAGTTAGTGATAATAATAACAAAAATAATAATAATACTAACTAATTTGTTGGCCGACACAAATAAATCGCCGCGAACGTATTTAAGCACATAGTAGATTAAGACAAGGAATTATTTGTCTCCGTGCAAGCTCTCAATTAAGGGGACAAAAATTAATTGCGGATAGCAATTAAATTTCTTTCACCAGTCGTAGGGGGCTCCGTAATTTGAGATGTAACTTTGTTCCTCCGATCCTTTTAATCGATCCAAAAATAAGAGTAATAATATATACCAATGATTGTATTTACGCAGATGGCTAGCGGCGACAAAATTCACTCAGATAAACGCCCGTCGATCATTTCCCTGCTGGGACGAGCCCGATCTGAAAGCTACTTTCAATCTATCGATAAAGCACTATCCCAACTACACGGCGGTCTCCAATATGCCGGTCAGTAAAAAATTCCTTGACGTCGACGGCAAGGAATGGACGAACTTCGACGTTACGCCAATAATGTCGTCGTATCTTCTGGCCTTCGTCGTGTCCGATTTTGACTGTCTTCGTGACGAAGACGGCAAGTTCAACGTTTGCGGCAGAAAAGAAGTTCTGCCGTACTTGAAACACTCCCGAGACGTCAGTAAACGGGCGATGGCTCTCCTCGAGAAATACATGGATGTCAAGTACAATTTGCCGAAGATGGACCAGTTCGCCGTTCCCGACGCCACGACCGGAGCCACGGAAAATTGGGGACTTATCATTTATCGGTACAGTGCAATTTCGATTGAACGTCCGTCATACAGCATGCGATACAGTCATACAGAATACTCGATTATCCGAACGATGAATCTGTTTGTCGGAACCCCGAACGTTGGCCAAAATGTGTATTAACAATAGGGACGGAAAAGTGCACGCAAGTGAACATTTAGATTTTTTTTTTTTTGTTTAATTTCACGAAAGGGAATCTTCGTTCGCGTACGAGCCATTCGTTCATCCCGTTTCCACAAAGGAATATCTTACCCAGACTGTCGTGCACGAGTTGGCACACCAGTGGAACGGAAATTTGGTAACACCAGTAACGTGGAAGTACTCTTGGATCAAGGAAGGCTTGCCGACTTTCCTGCAATATCATATTGTCGATAAGGTGACTGGCGACTGCCTGAACGAGAATAGTACATTTCGATACGAGTGCGAAAAACTTTTTCTGACGAGTGTGTCTTTGCAGCACGAGCCGAAGGCGAGTGTTGCAATCACACGAGTTCAGAAAATGTTTTATGCACGAGTATCGTACGAAATTTTATTTCACAAGGTATCCATAAAACCGAATTTTACGCATCGAGTGAAATAAATTATTTTTTTGCTCGAAATTGTGACACGCGTGATTTTCAGCTATTCCCCGATTGGCGAGAAGTCGATATGTTCGTAACACGAGTTATACAGGAGACAGCCTTTAGCTTCGACGGTACCGATTTCTACAAGCCTCTCGAGTGGTATTCCGACAACCCGGCCGATATAAGGAGCAAATTTTCACCGCAAATTTACAACAAAGGTTTGTACACGACTGCAACGAATCGATCACGTTGAACTCCGCGACAGCGTGATTGGACTTTTGGCAACGCATGCATGAGAAGTGCCACTTTTCGTGCCTGTAAGACGGTGGCAAAAGTGGTGCTTTATAGCAAGGCGTACTATAATGGCGCTGTGATTATCTTAAACATCGCCCGCTGTACTTGACAACTTGATTTTTAGGTGCGGCAATTTTTCACATGATGTCGAACATTCTAACAGAGAATACATTCAGAGCTGGAATCAGCAAATTTATCAAAGAAAAGTAAGTGCTCGATCAAAAAGGTCGATTGTTTTCACAAAAAAAAAAGCTGTGCATCGAAGGATTTTTTTCTTATCGACTTCCACTCCGTTTATACAGCGAATACGGCTCTATTACGTCCGACGATCTTTGGTGCGCCATGCAATCGGCCTACAATGAGGATAACAAAGACACTGGCAGCGAACTGTCGGTAAAAGACGTTATGAAACCGTGGGTGGTGCAGCAGGGCTATCCCGTGATAAACGTGACGAGAGATTACGCGACTGGCAGAGTCATCATTACACAAGAGGGAAATCTCGCCGAGCAGAGGCCCAATCGATGGTCGATACCGATCAACTTCGCGACCAAAACCGATCCGAACTTCAAATCGACCAGACCAACCCACTGGCTCAGACCCGAGGACGAGAGCCTGACCATTGATGGCGTTGACAAAGACGATTGGATAATCGTCAATATTCAACAATCCGGTGAAAATATTTTCTTCACCGAGTTGTAATTATGAAATGCAGGATCTTTGGACAATTCTACAATTCGAAGATGACATATCTATGTAATTTTTAAATTGTAACATTTTCCAAAGATCCTGCATTTCATAATTAAATAATTTAATATTTAATAATTCCATGTTTAATAATTTCACATTTAAATAATCTTATTTAAAAATATATTTTTTTTAACAGAAATCATACTAACGTCGATTCTGTTTCTTTTTCATCAGGATATTATCGGGTCGATTACGATGAGGCTAATTGGAAGCGAATCGCCGAATACATGAGCAGCGAAAATTATGAGAAGATTCACGTTCGCAATCGCGCGCAGCTAATCAACGACCTGTCCTACATGACGACGTTGAATCGTCAGAATTATACGACCTTTTTGGATCTCGCTAGCTACCTCGTACGCGAGGACGACTATCAGCCGTGGCTCCCGACCTTCCACGCGATAAGGAAGCTGAGGCGCTCGATGTATGACGAGGCAGTTGACAAAGAGCTCAAGGTAAACCATCTTCGCGATAAGCCTGATGGGGATTTCACGACTTTGAAACGAAGAATCCATCGATCTACCGTCACCAAATATTTTCCACAGAGATTCGTTCTCGGACTCATGGAAAAAGTAATAAACAAAATGGGCTTCGAGGATCTTAGCAAACATGACTGGGTGACGCAGTACAAGTCGGACTACGACAGCGTCGACGGTAAAACGAAGGTCCGTTAAAATTGTCGGTCCATGTAACGTCTCAAGGATTTATCTCTATCTCTTCTCTAAACTCGCGAGAATTGTAAATATTTAGAGTTTTCCTGACTAAGGGTCGAATTTTAAGACGTTAGTTTTAACTTAAGATCGCTCTTAAGATCGAACTTGCTTAAGATATATTTTAAGTTCTAACTTAACATCGAATGTCAGTCTAAACTTGATTCGGGACTTAAGTGTATTCTTAAGTTCGAACTTAAGTCTGAACTCAAATTCGAAAGTCTGTTCGAACTTAAGATCCATTTTAAGTTGAAACTAATAAGAAGCGATAAGAAGATATCCAAAAAAATCTTCTCATCGCCTCCCACATATCGTTTTCAACCTATCGTCACAATCACTGATCATTGCATTGAGGAGAACAATTGCTCTCCATCAATCATTCCGTAGAAGCGGATTCAAGAAATTCGCTGGCCTGATCGCCTATTCACGACATTATAGTGTCATCATAGTTAACAGCATTTGGGATCCAGATATAGATTTCACGTTGCAGTTCATTCTTAAGGAGGGAGTCTCGCTGCGCGCTGACTTCGCATAAGTTCGCTGCGCGCTGACTTCGCATAAGTTCGACAACAATAAAAGAAAATTGCAAGTACTTCTTGATGGTGTAAAAATCTGAAAAAAAAATCATGTATACTACAGGTACTGTGAAGATTAATTTTGCATAATAATAATTGCAAAATGTTATTAACAAATTCATCAAAAAATTAATTGGTTAACAAATTACCGGCAACAAAACTTTTTTTTAATTAAAATGATTGGTTTATTTTTCTGAATACGTATGAATTTTTTCAGATTTGTAAGTAATCGTTAATTTTTTTTTTATACAACAAAAATCAACGATTACTTAAAAATTGTTATGCAAAATTCATCTTCTCAGTACCTTTAGTATACATGATTTTTTTCAGATTTTTACACCATCAAGAATACGTGCAATTTTCTCTTATTGTTCTCGAACTTATGCGAAGTCAGCGCGCAGCGAGACTCCCTCCTTAATTTCAAACTTAAAACACATCTCAACCACGCAATGAAGTTCGAGCCAAACTTCGATCTTAAGTTCGAAGTGACGTCTTAAATTTCGACCCTAAGAACTGAAATTCAAATTCTTATGGCTCGTAATTCAATGTTTATTCGAGTGGTTAAAAAATATTAGCGACCTGTACTCGTGTGTACGATGTGATCTTTCAGAAACTCGTACCGACTGAAAAAGTTCTTGAGAAGTT
>JAPYZC010000543.1:0-67691 GCA_030522665.1 Ichneumoninae sp. A BG-2022a | reverse complement strand
AAAAAAAGTTTTGTTGCCGGGTAATTTGTTAACCAATTAATTTTTTGATGAATTTGTTAATAACATTTTGCAATTATTATTATGCAATATTAATCTTCTAAGTACCTTTAGTATACATGATATTTTTCAGATTTTTACACCATCAAGAAGTACTTCCAATTTTCTCTTATTGTTGTCGAACTTATGCGAAGTCAGCACGCAGCGAGACTCCCTCCTTAAAACGTACAAGTGAGACGTCGAAAAGAGGAACTTTTCCTCTTTGTTTTTCGCTTCTTGCGACTTCTCATTTTTTAATTCCATGCTTGTGTTTGTTTTCTCGTTTCTTCTTCTGACGAGAATTCACCGTCTTGCACAAACTGTGCAAAACCGTGAGAGAGTGTCCGCCTTTTTTTTGTTGCACCCTCCGGAATCCTGATGTGCGTGATTCGGTGTTCGGGTCAAGTGCAATAGAGCCTTTCCTGTGCCAGCAGTTTTTCCGTAACTCCGCGCCACAGTCGCGGGTCGTTGCCTCTCGCCGAACGTCGCGATCTCGCGCGCTGCACGCTACCGCATTCGTCGTGAGCCTCACCTACTTGAGTGTTTATGGAAAGCAAGGAAACGCCGGGAAATATTTGCGAGGCTCCAACATCTGTGCGCGAACGCGACCGATGGAAACTGTAACGACACAGATATTTTCAGGGTCTCCTGCATCTCGCAATGCTTGGCTACAGCAGTGGCCAAACGTCCCGATGCAAATATCTCTTACCAATAATGGTTCCTAGTCATTTCTGAATCCGGTGTTTTTTTATTATCAGCTAATAAAGGAAAACGATCGTCAGCTTTTTCTCCAGTTTCTCTTTCTGAGCTAAGAATGACTTTAAAATATTGGAAAGTATGATTGTTGATTTAATCGTGCACTAATTGGCTACTGCAAGAGGCCGAAAGCGGAGTTGCACGAGGAAACTTCCGTCTCGCCGGAAAGCAGAAACTTTTTTTTTATCAGTGAACTCTGAACTTGACCATTCTCAAAGTTTGTTTCAATTCCATAAAATTCTTCTATTGGTGCAGCTTTCCAACGCTATAATTTTTTAACATGCGTACATGCGTCATTGTGGAACGTCTTGATTAAAAAAATGAAGATCGACCTCGATACCCTCAAAATAGACTCGGCCAGATTTGTCGAATTCGCTTACACTTCTAGTGATATGATTTTTGCGCCACCGAGATGGTGGGCAAAAGGCCGGGGACCAGAAAATCGGAATAACAATTCCCAGGAGGATTTGTACACCCAGAAAAATAATTTATTTGACGGCGACCGTTTATTTGGTTTGAGTAAAATATTTATTTGATTTAAATACATATTTATTTAATTTAAGTAACTATTTAATTAATTAAAATAAATATTTATTTAAAGCAAATAAATATTTTACTTAAAACAAATAAACAGTGGCCGTCAAATAAATTATTTTTCTCGGTGTAGTCGTATTCCCATCCTCGAACGATATTACGCCCGTATTATGAACAGTTTAGCGGTGCAAACTAAATATATTTGCTTCGGGTTCGATAGTTGGAACTGCATGAATGCGCATACTGCCAAACTGATTTATCCATAATAACAACGATGTTATATGCATTTCATTCCCTATGGGCGGTGCGTTTATGTGACAAACTAATTTTCGATCAAACGTTTCGTAGCTCATTTAGTTAGTCGCATGAACATGGGGGTGTCTCATGAAACTAGCGAGAGCGGTTCGTGTTTCGTGCGCGGGACTGGCCGAACGAACGTAGTTGATCTGAACGAGGGTGAAACGTGGTAAAGGACGGACGGACGTACGCCAACGGTGACGATGACTATCGTCCCGTCCGTCACGCCTCCATTTACGTCGATTTCAATCATACCTACTCTCATAACGAGTCCTCGTTCACGTCACGTTCGTACACAGGACGATTCCCATCAGGTTTATCGAGCGGACAATGGAACCCCGGAGACGCATCGCGCTCCAGTTGTACCAAACATTCTGCATGCCCTGTGCTCTTCAATTTAGAATAGAGGATAGCCATCGCCCTTGTTACGAACATTTCGAATGAGTAATACCAACGCCACCTACATTTCCGGACCATTTGCATAGTTATCTGCGAACCCAAAAAAAAACCGAGGAAGCATCCCGTTCGGGGTAATGCGGGAGGTCACTTTAATTTTTGCGAGGCGCTTACTGCTCGGTAAAAAAAAAGTTTGAACTTTTTACAAGAACTTATTGTCCGCAAAGGTCCACAATTTTATTTGTTAATTTTTGGATTGCACTACCCTGCTTCTAGTTTTGCAAACAAAAGTACAAACTAAAATTGTTAATAACACTGGAAATAAAAGGACAACTCTACCGGAATACAAGCCTTGTTTTCCGGTAGAGTTTTTTTTATTTTCTGGTAGAGATTTTTGTAGAATTCTAATATGATAGAGATGTTTTCTGGTAGATTTGTGAGTGGTAGAGATGTAAATGTGTCGGGATTTACACGTTCTTTGAAACTCACTATATAATTTAATAACACGACAGAAAAATTCTTGATTGCTACAATCTTTGTACAAAAGTACAAAGGGACAGTCGGGAAAAACTCAATTTCAGAATAATTTAGGGACGCCCCATTTTGTCCCAACGATGATACATCCGGGTTTTCAACCCCGTTTTGCCCCACTCACCACCACCGCCACCATTCCAAAGTTATTGCATAATAGCGTTTCGCCCCATTATCACCTTCTTTCCCACTGTCCCATTTAGCCCCGCTCTCCCCTACTATATTATTTGAGTACGAATATTTTTCAGAAATCTATAACGCCTATATAAAGCGGGGCAAAATGGGGCAACGGGGCAATACGGGATTTTTGGGCAAAACGTCATTTTCCAATAATTTTTGGATGCCCGAATTCGCCCTATCGGATACATCAGGCTTTTCTGCCCAGTTTTGCCACCTAGTCCGATCCAAAAATGATTGGAAAATTTAGTTTTGCCCAAAAACCCCTTTTTGCCCCGTTGCCCCATTTTGGCCCGCTCTCCCCTATAATTAAAATCTGTACAAGAATTAATCTACACCGCATTCTTTGATGCCGGGTACTGAACACATCCAACCGAATAGAACCTCTACAGATGAGGCCGGTGTTGGGTCGCTTGCCGTTGGATGATAGAGTTCCATCGAGAGACGGAGGAAGTACAGTCGCGCGCGGGTGAGTCGTGCGCTGCCGCGGTGGCACTTCCTCCTTGGCCTCTTGAGAACCGAATGCGAACTCTCGGCAACGGCTTCAAATATAAGGTATATCGTACACGTATGAGAAGCATTGCAGGAATAGCTCTCGCAGGCCCGAGGACTATGTACGTTTGTATATACGTGTTTATAGTATACATATAGCGGGGAGCGAAATTGTTTTACTCGCTCGTTCGCTCGCCTTCATGGTGCCGGTCCTTGAGCGTGCCGACTGCTGCTACGTTGGCAACTGAGTAGGTAGAGTACCTATGGCGTGGCTTTGCCTTTGCGGCACAGAGCCAGCTCGGACTATAATACTACTATTCGTGACGAACTCGATATCGCATGCTCGCCCATTGAAAATTATCGGCATGGAAGGATCTCCGGTATGATTCCCAGAGATACCTATCGACGACCGTAGAGATGGAGCTGAGACGAAGATAGGGGAAAAAAAGCAGATGCGCCAGCAAAAAAATAAAATGAAAACCATGCACGAAAGGAGAAATTATGGAAGGTCAATGTGGCACTGCCTACCGCTCCGCCGCTACATTCCTTCGATCTACAGCGATCGCGCGAGAAGCTCTTTCTCGAGATCCGCCTGCCCGAGCTGTGTGCATGCATGCGAATCGCTGTCGAATCGCACGGTTCCGCAGAATCTACCGGATTCTGTCTATCGGACGAAGATGGCGGTAATGTGGGTCACGTTAGCATGTTCGGACTTTTTTGCAAATGCATCGTTTCCTTCGGCAATGACATTCCACAGATAACGTGAAGGAGGTTGCATGTGAACATCTTCGCTACGTTACCAACAAAAAATTGAACTCCGCAAGATAAACTGAAAGAACTTTGAAAGTAATATTCATGAAATGTGTCAACTGACTCGAGGACGTCATATGAGTTGCATCATTCATGCCGATGTCTGTTAAGATAATGTACTATAACAGGTCGTCCATCTGCTCCGTGCCCAGTTGGTAACAAAAACTGTCCTGAGTACCGTTTTGAGATCGCAGTCAGCCGACGAAAATGCAATTTGTCTTTCCCTGGGGAAACGGCAGACGCAGGAAAAGACAATGCTCTCTTTCCTCGACGGTCTGTGGTCGGAAAACGGCATTCAGTACAGTTTTTGTTACCAACTGGGCGCGGAGTAGGTGGGCGAAGTATTATACCACATCACCTTAAGGAAAGATACAGAACTATAAGGAGGTAGCAGAGGTATAGCGAGTTTCGTAGGGCTGATCCGATGTTGTTGTATCTGCTAGAACGTACTCAGAGATGATGAAGTGACATGATCTGCCACCAACTGGGCGCAGAGTAGGTGGGCGGAGGTTTATAGCACATCACCTTAAGGAAAGATACAGAACTGTAAGGAGATGGCAGAGATATAGCGAGTTTCATAGGGTTGATCCGATCTTGTATCTGCTAAAACGTACTCAGAGATGATGAAGTGACATGATCCGCCACCAACTTTACATTTCTCAAACAGTACCAAGCATTTCATCATTGTTGACTGCTGGCTACTCAAATCTCCCCGTGACTCCCGGCTGCTCACATCTCCCCCAAGACGCGGATCAGTATGAATTGCAGTACCTCGCGAATTGAACGGTGTTCGCCGGTTCAAAGGAACAAGAGAATTCGCGTTGCCTCCGGATGATCCCGGAAAGAGCGCCCATCTCGCCCCCAATGATAAGGTGCGAGAAGAAACTCTCACCTTGCGATGATTAGCGGTTGCCACTTATCGATCAACCGGTGGTTCGGCGTGTCTTTGCTCGAGTGCGCCAACATTCTTGCACAGATATATCTTCGAGGAGGGGGTAATAAACGTTCTTCGGTTCTCAAGCTTCATGCTCGTAGGTGCATGTCTCCGCTTTAGGCTCGCAGAAAGTATGGAGAATACGCTAAACAACAACTGCCCGTACGCTGTGTCTACTCGTACGTCCCGACGGATATCTTCCCCTGCACTTACCAAGAATTGCGCGGATTCAGAGTGAAAAGTGTTTCCGTATGAAAGAACTCGTGATAAGTAATGCCCTCGCATTCGCAAATAACATGTGGTGATACATGAGTAACGTGATGCGTAATAACATTGGTTATATGATAGATCGTATGCTGAAGTGCAAACGGATGTTGAGACTCGTGCGATTCAATGCTATCGGTAATGGCACTGAAGCCTTGACGCATGTCTGGATTGCATGTACTCGAAGTCTGGACGAATCTAATAAGCAAGCGGTTCGAGTGACAAGACGAGAAGGGGACTAAACTAAGCTGAATCAACTAAGCTAAAGTTGACTCTTTAAACAAAAGTGTACCAATGGCATGCAAGAATACCCAAAATAACAGGAAATAATGTTAGCCGCGAAAACTGCTCAGTGATGAAACATTTGTTTGGCTACATTATCTGCGATACTGATTAATAACGAGGACCTTTGTACTCATAATAGCATTGATTATATGATAGATCGTATGCTGAATTGAAAACGGATCTTAAGACTCGTGCGATTCGATGCTTGGCAATGCTTAAGTCTTAACGAATCTAATAAGCAAGCAGTTCGAGTGACAAAATGACGACAAAACTAAGTTAAACTTATCTATTTAAATAACATCTCACCAACGCCATGCAACAATGTTCAATAAAATAGGAATTAATGTTTACACGCCACTCTAAAACCGCTCAGTGATGAGACAGGAGTCTGGTCTGTTATAATGTCAGCGATACTGATTCATCGGATCGACTTGTGTATTTTTACCCTTTTTGCTTCAATTCAGCAAATAAGTTTGTCTCCGCGCTCGCGAATAAACGTCGTCGCAAATAATAGACACACTAGCATCCTCGTAAAAATGTTGAACATGAGGAACAGCTTCGCGGAGGCGACTTCCAATAAGTGTCACACATACCGATAGGGAAGCTTTTTCATTGGTAAAATAGTACGAGTACCGTACATGATTGTATCTCATGTATGCCATTTACGAGTAGCACGAGAACCGGCCGCTGCCGAGTGAGGAATCCGCACAGGAAGAAGGACATCGAACGAGATCAGATTGCGAGGATACGCGAGTCGTATCGAGTAATGTATATTTGCGCTGTAATATACTACGGGTGCAGATGGGCTCCGAGCTCTGAAAAGCCCGTTAGATTCTCGTGTCGTTACGCTTTATAAGCATATGATAGCTCAGACTTTGCAAACGAGAATCATACTATATCGGAGCGCAAGCTCCGATACAGTAATGAGCGAACGTTCCTGAGCGGTGACCGTCACCGCGAATCGCCAGATATATTCTGGATCGAGAAGATGAGTAACGCCAATGACGCCACTTCCACACGGAGAAAAAAAATGGTAAGATTAAGCAAATGCGCGGTGACATACGTTCAAAGGTGTATTTTGTTGGTACAACTTATATGTTTGTTTCAATCGACATATTTTAAATAAATTGAAGCAAATAATGAAGAAAATAAAATAATTAACAAAACAATACTTTATTTGTACCAAATAAATAATAGCTTCGAACGGATGTCACCGCGACTTTTGGTTAATCCAACCAATTTTTTTTCTCAGTGCACCGTTAAAGTTAATCCGAGAGGCATTGGGTCGATGCACCCAGAAGCCCGCGGCCGGTACGAGACCAAACGATTCAACCTTCGCCGGAACACAGAAGACGGCGACGACGTCGACGGAGGTTACCTCTCCTCAATGGCGACGCAGACAGCGACATCGAGTTACAATTTGACACGGACTAGGTACCTGTCACCGGTCCCGGCGGCTCCCCGAGCCATTCTCAAGGAAGATTTCGATCGTTCGGCAAAACCCCCTGCCACAAACTAACTCCCCAGCTCCTCACTTTCACGTTAGTTCCGCCGTCGCTACTTTCCACCTCGCCTCCTCGCTTCGATCTCGGACCGATCGGGTGAAACACCGCCGCGAACTCCGAGCGAGAAGGCGCAACGTGAAAGATGAAGGTTTCCTCGGGTCTCCCGCAGCAGTCGGAACCTACCGTGGGTCGCCTTCGGTACGTCCTATTATATTCCTGGCGTATCCCTCACGATTTCCGAGAAACTCACGGTAAAATCTACGGTATTATTAATGCCCATGAGGATCCGCGGAAAATTCCGAGAAATTCATGGAGTGGCTGAAGACTTCTCAGCGTCCTCTTGTTGGCAACGAAAATCGTGGTGTATGCATTACTTTTTTTTTAACGCCAATCCTTTGAGATTCAATATACGTGAGATTTATTCGCGCCACTGTGGTGGATGTAATCTTGAACCGGATGTACAGTTCTTTCGTATCGTACGTAGGGGGAGCGGGGCAAAATGGCATACGGGGGCAAAACGGGATAATTAGACAAATCGCAATTCTCCAATAAGTTTGAGATGGTGGCAATGGTGGTGCGTGGGTCAAAATGGGTTTAAAAATCCGGATGTATCGTTGGGACAAAATGGGGCATCCAGAAATTATTTGAAAATTGAGTTTTGTCCTGACAGTCCCGTTTTGCCCCGCTGTGCCATTTTGCCCCGGTCTCCCCTATTATCAGTTGACCGGGTGGCGCAGGGTTGCGGCGCGCCGCCCGCCCCGCGGGGGGGCGGGGGGGGGGGGGGGGGGGGGGGCAGGGGAGAATTGGGTAACGTAGAGTCATGCACGTGTCATGCGATAGTGGGGACGAGGTGCGAGAGAATATTACAAAGCGGGGTAACGGCCCCGAATCAACTCGGAAAATAAATCTCCGATCGGATGTTTACGATTCGATCGAATCGATCTGCGATATTTATAGTCACGCGGGGCCAAGTGTCTGTGGTGATGGCGTCGGGGGGGCAGTCGGTGGATCTAACTCTGCAGCTAGACCCGGGTTCACCACATAGAAACTCCGGCCCTTAACTTAGCGCTCGCTCGGTGGTGTTCGCAGCGTTAGCGAGAGAGCTCGGCGCGTTAACGAAGCCGATTTACCGAGGCAAACGAACGAGCAAGAGAGCGACATAATATACGACTAACGATATGCATTAAAGTGTACTTTGTGTACACTGTTATTGGACTTAGTTATGAGGGATGAGGTAGGGGGACGCGGCTCAGCGGATAATACCGATCAGCTTCGTTACGAGAGAGACGCGGGATTATTCAGGGATAAACGAGACAACGATATGGCAAACGATTTGTTTTATCCGAGTAAAATTTGCTTAATTGAAGGAAATCCTTTTCGTAGGTGTGAAATTCCGTTTTTTCGTTATTCAAAGATTTTAAATTCAGTTCCAATGTCCAACTCAAGCGAGTACGATTGGTATCGAATGATTTTCAAAATAATTGCATAAACCCTCAACTGACTGAAATTGATCTTCTATAAAAACGTGATAGTAATCTTGCCCTTTAATAATATAAGTCATCCACAATCTCACGAACTCACCACGTCACCCAAATAACCCACTTCACAACCCCGCAAACCAAACTCTATCACGAACATAGAGTCAATCACAGAAAGAATAAAAAGACTCAGTGTAAACCTTGCACAGCACCGTCTCGAGTCCATCATATAGTTATTTAGAAAGCTCCTAGCAAACAACGTCCCCAAATACAAATTCTCAAAGCACACAATTTTTTTAATAATCTCGGCACTGATATAAAACGAACGCGCTAACGTAAGTTATTATTATAATATTTTAATCGATTGCATCGTCTCCACAAACGAGGTTTTATTTTATAATTATGAGGCACTCCGTAGATAAATCCAAATACATGGGCTGAAGGACCTTGGTCAATGGCCCATTAGGCTGAGGAAAAAAAGTCGCTGAACCATGTAGGGGAGAGCGGTGCAAAACGGTACAGCGGGGCAAAACGGCATAATGAGAAAAACGGAATTTTCCAATAACTCTTGGATGGTGGCGATGGTTGTATGTGGGACAAAACGGGTTTGAAAATCCGAATGTATCATTGGGAAAATAATTGGGCATCCAACAATTATTGGACAATTGAGTTTTGCCCTCACTGTCCCATTTTGCCCCGTTGTGCCATTTTCCCCGGTCTCCCCTATTACTGAGACTAATAGCGCATTTACTACCACAAATACAAGTCACCTGTCATCCTGGTTCGAATAATTCGAACCTTCGTGCCTAAAACATTGGATATCCGCGCCCATGTGAGAAACTCCGATCTTACTTCCATTCTGCCACTGCTACAAAAATATATAACACACATTATACTTAGGTTACTATACACAGTGTGCTGTACTATACTTATCGGTAGAACGTAACAACCACCGCGGATAAATGAGACCATACGGGATGACGATGAGACATCGAGAATACTATACTATATAAAGGCCTAGAACGACGGTCAACTCGCTTCTGGTTAGCCTCTTTACCGGCCTGTCTCATCCGTGCTCCTTTTAGACGATTTTTGTCCTCATTCTTCGCCGTTTACACGGCATTTCTCCCGCAGCACGAACAGAACGATAAAGGCGAAACGGGCGACATCGAACGAGGTGGATGGAAGGTACAGTGGAACGTTGAAAACTAAACGACGAAGAGTAAAGACGACGAGGACAAGTTAAGGCTAAGAAGGCGCGAGCCTCCTGGAAGCGGTCGAGGATATAAGCATAGTATATATAGCGGCGAACAGTGGCAAACAGCATGTAACGCAGCGATAAGCAGCGAGAGGGAGAGAAGCGAGAGAGAGATAAAAACGGAGGAATAAAAAAATGGAGGAAAAAAAACGAGTGAAAGAGAAAAAGAGAGAGATGGCACGAAGATAGGCAGATAGCTTGAGCTCTCTTCTCCTGCTCGTTCCCCGTGTGTAATGCATAAGAGCGGCAGCATCACCGGCATTGCCAGCATCAGCGGCCGGGAGAAAGAGTAACGAACTGGCAAGGTCGACCGTGGTAGGCCAATGTCTCGTCCTCGCGCTTACCCACCACTACCACCGCGACTATTACCACTACGGCTAATGCGAAGTAAAAGTACAGGTAGACGGAAACCACTGGAAGGTGTACAGTAGTCCTGCGAGAAAGTCTGTTTGTACGCTCGGTCGTTTCGCCGCACTGAACTGCCGCGACGCTGTAAACAACTTACGACAATGGCAACCTTTTATTGGTAACAGTGCCGAAATGAGAGAAAAGAGGCGGTTCAGCAAACCGGAGGGCAACCGGAGAGTGGAGGTTTTTCTGAGTCTCCCGGTAAAGATAGTGAAGGCTTGAGGGAAAAGGTCCATAAAATTTTTAAATGGTGAAAGGTTTGCGATATCCATTCGGTGTTTCCAATATTTAAAACAAATGAAAAAGCGCCATGTTTTTTTGTCTGCCGTTCCTCCACTCACGGAAGTTTCGTCGCTGCCAGCTCAATTATATTCCATACGCAAAAAAAGTCAGGAACACTCTTCTCGTTGAGAAAAATCCCAACAAAATTTGGTCCACCAATTGGTCAATAATGGAATCGTAATCGAAGATCAGTAGTTAGTTTTTAAAATTTTCTTGGGAGGTTACCTGTTTATATCAATTGTTATTTTTCATAGTTAATTCCAAGCAGCCAATTAAATCGCTGCCAGCTCAATTATCTTCCATACGCAAAGAAAAAGTCAGGAACACTTTTCTCGTTGAGAAAAATCCCAACAAAATTTGGTCCACCAATTGGTCAATAATGGAATCGTAATCGAAGATCAGCAGTTAGTTTTTTAAATTTTATTGGGAGGTTACTTGTTTATATCAATTGTTATCTTTCATAGTTAATTCCAAGCAGCCAATTAAATCGCACTTCATGGAGATTCTCGCCTCTCTCATAAGTTCTACTGTTTCTACTGTCGAAGCTCGGTCCTTGATAGCTTGATCTATGTATAAAGTAGCGAGCTTCCACGAAGATGCTCCCCTTTCGTAACACCGTTTTTAGAGAAATTCCGATAACGAGCAACGAATCTCCGTCTCGTTACCACTTCAAGTTCTCTCATCGCAGCTTCGTCTTGCACTTCACGAAGGGAAAAGCAATGAAAGCAAATTTTAATCCAAAACTATGACTCGTTTGGTGTTTGTGGCGTTAGCAACGGCGCGCCGGAGGCGAGGGCGATAGCCGAGGTAACGCTCCGGGGCAACGGCAACAGCATTGCAAGGCCGAACGGCACCGCAACTGCACTTACGAGAATAAGAGGAAGTACGATGAGATAGGTGTATAGAATACAGTGAGAAGAGAAACGCGGCAGGGATTGCCGGGTTGGCGGGGGCCTCGGAGGATCGCGGTACGCTGCACAGTACAACCGAGGGGAAAATTAGGAGAGAATAGCGAGGAATGAGAGGCCGGTGGTTCCAGAATTCTACGTACGAACGTGTAAACCTAACTTGGGGAGAAGGTTGTTGGAAATCGAGCTTCAGGCAGCTGGAGGAGAAGAGCTAGAATGAAGAGGATTAAAAGATACATACTCTGTATACTCTCAAGTATGCTACAATGGCTAACGAATGTCTGGATGAAATGTACAATTTGTACTCGTCTTGGTGGGTTGGGCGCAATAATACGGAGCACAACAGCGTTGTGCACTATCAGCGTGTGTAAAAAAAAACTCATTTTTCGACCAGAAATACGTCACTTCCAGCTTGCAAATCTCATTTTTCGACCAGAAATACGTCACTTCCGGTTTGCAAATCTCATTTTTCGACCAGAAATACGTCTCTTCCGGATTGCAAATCTCATTTTTCGCCCGGAAGTGGCGTCATACCGGAAATACGTCACTTCCGGTTTAAAAATGTTATTTTTTAATCGGAACTGACGTCACATCGGAAATATGTCACCTCGGGTTTGAAAATCCAATTTTTTTACCGAAAGTGAAGTCATTCTGAAAATACGTCACTTTAGGTTTGGAAATCTCATTTTTTGGCCAACAACCTGCTAGTTGCTATATAAGAATGTTCAGATGATTGGTCTGGTATGCGAGATGTATAAGGATATTATGGTTCTATAGATATTATGGTTCTCCCAGCACGTGGCACATGGTGGCGGAATTCTTCTTAGCAGCTGCATCTTTTTCCTTTTTCTTTGCTTGGTTCTGCTGCTCGTTCTGTATTAAGCTACGCTTCGCAAGAGCTGCTGGGTAACTATGTTATAAGATACATAGATCCTGTGGACGGTAGGCTAGTGTGCAGTGCTGGCTGAGGTAATCTTTCGACGGGGCGTTGTGCCTTGCTCACTCGGGACGCAAAAGTGGCTTCTCAATAAGCCTCGGTAACCGGGTCTCGAAGCGTCCGCAACATCTCGCGCCTCCTTCGTCTCGTTTTCTGGCCTCAACGCTCGGCGTGCCTACTTTGCCTACCGCTACTGCTACCACCACCGCTATCCAACGCTATTTTGTTACCTAACATGTAACTATGGCATATGAGTTTCGCGACCTCGAGATATTATGCAATACACTTGGTAACCTCTTCGGACCTTTCAGAATCGACAGGGAGGAAGTCAGTTCACGTAGAACTCTCCTCGGCTTCTCATTTCGTTCTCCGCAGCCGGACTCAGGAAATACGATTTGATGGACTGACGACCTGGCGTATTAATGCTTCAAGTTATCTCCGTATGAGAAAAGCTTATTTTCTTACTTTCACGTTGAATCTCTGAACTATTGATCGCAGTCAGTGTCATTGGGGTTTGATATAATAATTTTAACGGTCCTTCGAGCTATCTGGAATCTGTCCTACACCACGAAGGCGGAAGCACTTCACATGCCGTACCCGTGGCTGACTTAAGTTTTTTTTTAGGACAACCTCTTTCTCATGGATAAATCGATTGGGATGATCGTCTAGTCTTTTTTTTTGTATCTAACTTGATAAGTGATTCGATTACCTTGTCGTGGTGAACCGATCCAGGGCCTATAGCGCATATCCTGAAGATCCTGTAGATCGTTGTAGAGAATCATGCGAAACTGGTTCTATCGTCGCGGCAGTTAGGACATTTTTATCGCCGGCCGTGTATCGGACCATATGTCGAAGAGACACCTTCGTCACATGGAATATGGGAACGTGTGGTTTGCGAAAGATCAAATTTCCATACCCCGTTCATTTTTTTTTTTTTTAAAGTGGATTTGTAAATAAGTCATTGGACGAAGACAATTTCCAAGTGCCATTTTTTGCTATAGGAATGAACGGATTCCAACGATCAATTGACGAAAAAGGACCAAAACCGGCTTTATCATGAGGAAGGGTAAAAAATGGTGAATATGGCCCACTTCGATTAACACGTGAATCAATGATATATGGATCGGGCCATATTCCCCACTTTTGCCCAATATGTAGATTTTCAAAAGAATTTGACGTCGAGACATTTAGAACGTGCCTCTTGTTTTATACCTTGAGCAACTTTGCGTTGATGCTATCCGAAGTACTTCGTAGCTGATGTTCTCATCGCTCCGGCAAGTGTCGTCCCGATGTTATACCCAGAGCTGTCATTGACGCGACTCGGCCGAGCCATTTCTATGTCGATAACGAGAAAGGCAATAGAACGACTGCATTATCTGGAGTGGAGGACAAACGAGCGTACGTAGCAAGTATATTACAGTCAAGTACTGCACTCTAGTGGAACTCAAATCTCTTCTACTTCGCTCTATCGTTATCTCACTTTTTCCTCGACTCCTTCGCCATCTTTAGTACTGTCGACTATCGCTGATGTTCACCAAGCAAGATCAACGGGTAACTTCTTGCCGGGCTTCCGCGTCTTTACCTCCTGGCATGGACTAACGGCCAGCCATCGTTTCCAGACGCTTATATTCCACAGTGAATTATATTTGACCGGCGTTCACACGGCGTGCGTCGCCGATTCCTGTGCAGCGTGTACGCTCATCGAGAACGAACCTCGAGTGAAGAACTCCAGTCGTTTGTAGATACGAGATCAACATACGTTACCGTCCGCATCAACATACGTCGAAAGCCAACCAAAGAGCTGTACCACGACAAGACAAAGCCTTCAGGATCAACGGATACGTTGATCGAGGCACTCCACTATTTCTGCAATACCAGTACTGCCGGATGAATAAATCCTCGATACTCGTAGGGCTCGCAGGTGAAGAGCGTTTCCGCGTCGTGTCGCGCCGGACTGGGAGTCCAGGTACACGAATCGAATTTCAAGCTATACGAGAAGATTAAGCATGCGTACTATCTACTGTGTAAAAATATATTTATTTGGTTTTTTGAGGCCGTCTCGTGGTTTAACCCCAGAGCTCCACATATATCTTCGCACCTTAGCCTCCAGCGTTAGAGTGTCGTGCTAAAAAGTTAATATTTAGTATGCTGATTCAGAATACATACGCACAGTGAATAGGAAACATAAACGCAATGCGTGTCGAACTGGCAGGGTCATTAAATAAATAGTGTAAAAATTGCATTGCTCTTAAAGTAAAAATCTTCGACTTTCTACACTGAGAGAAGGATCTAGTAAATATGACTATGTCGCTTGAGAGATGTTGCCGTAGCAGGCAGTTGTACGGCACTAGGACGCCACCTGTGACCGGACGAATCGGATTCAGAAGCATTTTTTGTAGATATTGTATCGAATATAGAGATTAGGATTGTCTGAGACACACGATATTACATAGATGACTGGAATAGCTCGGTATGACAAATGACGAACGTACAGATTATCCATTGACTAGATGACGAAAATCTTGGTAGGTTTTTCAAAGAGAGCTTGTGATTGTATTTAACATTATCTGCCCAAAACAAAATACGCCTGTTGTTGATTTCGCTCGATCCTAACAACATTATGGTAAAAATGCTTGGAAAATTCTGGAACTTTCTGTCGTAGGTGGCGCCCCCGTTGCGTTCTACCACAAGCTATGATAATTTTTCTTATATAACCGTGAGTTTTATTATATCCTTCTCTCAGTGTACATTTGATTAAAGTAAAATATGTTTCGACCACACGATCTTCCGGTACGGTCGTCAAAACCCGCCAGCAGTCGCTCTGCTCACTCGCGCATAAAATTCGGACTAACGCAGATCAATAAGCACATTTATCTGGCGCTTAGTCGATAAATCGTGCGGACGTTGTTCATCGTCAACCCGAAAATAGACAGAAAGCAAAGTAAATAGAGAAAACCGATAGCGCGAGGCTGATAAAACAAATAAACTAGAGTTTTTCGTGTGTGTTCCAAGCGTAGCAGCCGGTACCGGTGGAACCGGCTACAACAGACACTAATTGTACATCACTGGCCGGCAGTGGAGACGGGTGTCCGCGGGTGCGAAAGCCATTGGGTGGCACGCTCGCTTTTTCGTGGCTCGTCTGTACAACTCGCGCAATCGTCGCGTTGCCCCCCCCCCCCCTGTGCCGTTTGTTATACGGACGGTAAACCCAACGGCAACGAGACCGGTCCCGATTCCGGAGCGTGCAAACGCGAATGGGAGAGGCGCAGCGGAGTAAAATCGGGGATAGTCGAGCAAAGCGCGCCGGCAGAAGCAACAGCATCCGGACCGATAATTACGTTGCGGCCGTTTGTTTTAGCACTAATAACAGCCTGTGACCCCCCCTCCCCCCAACCCACCACGCTCATAGGCATCGAACAAACACAATGTTCTATGTCTCTTTTTCTCTTTCCCTCCACTCTCGTTCGAACGCTCGCCCTATAGCCATGGCTCTACTCGTATATCTTCCTCGGCCGAGGCTCTATCTATATACATTCGTTATACGTGTATTTAATTAAGGGCCCGATCACTTTACGCCGGTACTGTAACGTAACACGATGTATGGACCTGCCTTTTATTCTCTCTACTATCGCAAACTTCGCGTCCACCACCGTCCGCACACGCAGCGGGATAACTTGTTGTTTACAACACACATACATGGACCGGTTCGACAATTGATTCGCTATTTTATAACTCCCTCCCTCGCGGCTCTCGACCGCGGCGCATCCGACGCGGCGATCGCTCCGCCGCGGCTCTCGCGAGGCTCGCGGTCTACCTTTACACCGATATATAAGTATACCGGTCGATTTTCCATTGTTCGTAATTGGTCGTAACGATCCGAAGGTGCCCGTACGTCGCGGGCGCGCGCGCGTCTCCCGACGATGGAACGTGCCGGTACGCGGTATCCTCGCCCGGTCAACCCTTTCTCTCGCAATCTCGTTCACTCACTTGTGTTTCTTTTCATCTCCTCCGTACGTATCCTCGTTTCTCGTCGCTCGTTCCCCCTTTTTTTACTCCCCGATCGCCTTTCTCGGCTCTGTGTTTTTTCGTCGTTTTCCATCACTCGATCTTCTGCTCGTTTCTGCGCTATTTTCTTTTTTTTTTGGTTTTTTGCGATTTCTTTTTAGTCGTTTTTTTTTGCCTTGTGCGCATTTTCGTTCGCTGTTTCGAGTTTCTTGGCTCTAATCCCCTCGCTCAGTCGCTCGGCTCGTACTTTGTCGGAGAATTTATCGGGAGGACAATCGATATTATATCGGGAGTTCGAAGACGGACGGGACGAGGGAAAGGCGGGAGGACTGTGAGAGCTCCTGCGTACGTCGATCGCCCGTCATTCGCAGAACGCCACTCTCGACGCGGTTCCGCGCGGCGTATACACGCTCGTCGGTTGCGACGGTGAGTAGTTGCTCGAATCGGGAAAGGAGACGAGGAGCCAATTTGCTACGTAGACGTGCACCAAACAAAATCAGACTTTGACGAACGCTGTTGTGGCAACGACGAAATTGTTAATTATCGGCACGAGAAGTTATGGAGAGACTTCAGACGCAAGATCACCGTAGGTTTTTTTAATCCGTTAATCGACGTCATTCATCGTTGACGGAAGACGAGTGCAGTTACGTACCAGGCAAAAATCGGCAAGCTAAAGGTCGCAGATTTTCATAAATCTGGTTGAAAAGTCTATAAATTTTTCCGCTTCCTATAAAAATTATGGGTAAATAATACTTGCAATTTGTCTTGCCAGATTTTCTTTACGCGCTGCGTCGTACGTGAGGCAGAACCAGATCTACTCCAATTTGGAAACATTTCTTACATCACTTAGAGTGTTTCGACTAACTGACAAGACTGAGTGCACTGAGAAAAGCTTACATAGTAAATAGTTCCCAGGAGGGACGTCTATATTTTACAGTTACGACAATGACCAAAAATTATAGTTGTAACTATGATTATACACTGTAAAAAAATTTTGTTTGAAAATTAATGAACAGTATTGGAAGCTTTTTTACATAAACCGCATGTGTGTTGCAATTTTACAATAAAATTTGTATTTTTCATGAACATTTTTGTAAATTTTGCAGCAAAAGATTTGTAATTTTAATATCTGGTATTTTTTATTTTACAAGCAAAGTACATTAATGTTTAATTAATATGAGTAATGTCAGCAAATTTCAAGTCCCAGTACATTAAATTTAAAATTGACTTTTACAGTGTAGCTAAATCAATTGAATATATACTATCACAAACTATCTATATAAACGTCCCCTCTGGGAACTATTCGTTATAGTAAGAAATACCATCCTTTTTTCTCAGTGTGAAGATGAGAAAGTCCTGTCAAATCATCGTAAAAAAGGCTTTAAAAAATTATAATCGTCCTCCTCATGCCTGTCTCAGTCGCGCGAAGCTGTTGAGCTGCGAGGATACTTCAGGCTAGAAGCAACTGTTCAGGCTAGAAGCAACTGGAGTCTTGTGAACTTTCATACCATATGCGGTTGCTCTCGCTGCAAGCGTAACTATCGCAGATTATACCCCAGACGGTTTTTTCTTCAATCCACTTCTGCTGCTGTGGTCGTCACAATCGTCGCTCAAGTGCTCGACATAACGAATTAATTAATGCCTGCAGGTGTTTGCCACCCGCGATAGAGGGATCTCTAATTCGTAGCCTTGGCTTCGTGTACAGCAGCCCCGCTGAATTGCCGTTGCAGGAGCGCACTCTGCTTCGGAACATCGTATTCAAATGTAACTACGCGCTGCCGGTGACGTCGTAATATATAAACCTGTTATATGGAAATAGATGCATGTTTTTACCGCACCTTCCCCGACCTCCCGTATATCCCGTTGCCTCCCCTGTTCACCACCTTCCATCCATCCTCCTCTTCCGACCCTTTCCGCGACCGAACAAACCCGACCCACCAACATCGGCACTCCGCTTCGCTTCGGGTGTAGTACATATACACATAAACATATACACATATACACATATGTATGTATGTATGTATACGTGTATAGTTTAAATACTGTCCAAGCATATATAACCATGCTGGTGAACATCGTCGCGCCCAGTTATGCAAGTCAATTTAAATACCCGACCCTCTGCATTCAGCTTGTTACCAGTTTGACGATAGCCGAGCTCAGCGTCCCTTCTTCATCGATAAAGTCGAACAGAGCGACGTGCTTCCAACCCTTCAACATCTTCTCCACTCCATTCGATTATTGCATGGTATATTATGGGTAATGGCTAACATCGGTAATTGGATATTACACGTAGCTATGTTTTGCCTGGTGTCTATTACATCAAACTCTTTTTCTTTTTCTCCTCTTTTCTCTTTCTCTCTATCATCTACCTTCGTTTTTGTATTTGCGTCTCCAAAATTCAGCTCCGTGACGGAAACGGTAACATTAACGGCAGGTAATCCGTTCGTCAAATTACGTTCGCTTCGTTTTTACCAGTCGCATTTCCAGCACGAATCACTTCGCCCCGAGGGATTAACGGCCAAGTGGTGTAAATGATAAACCTGCAACCTCATAAAAAAAGTTTAACAAATTCTGAGATCTCTCATGTTTGCAACGCCGTCGGGATAATATAATTACGTCGAATTATAGATAAGTTTAGAGCGTGGAGTTATTTCCATGGTAGACAGTTTGGATTCCCAGCCATAAGCATAGATAGATAGCATTTATAATTGTGTGCTGAATCGGTAACATCAAAGGTAGGTAGGTCATCCATACGTCACTTTTTGACCAGCTGGATTTCTAGCACGAATCGCTTCGCCCCAAGGAGCTAACGGCCAAGTGATTTAAATGATAAGCCTGCAGTCTCATAAAAAAAACGTAAAAAATCGTGAGATCTCTCATGTTTGTAACGCCTTAGGGATAATATAATCACGTCGAATTATAGCCAAGTTTAGCGCGTGGCCTTATTTACACGCTATACAATTTGGATTCCCAGCCGTGAGCATAGATAAATATCATTTATTGTACAGTATCATTTATTGTAGTACGAGGACCTAAGGTCCTCCAAAATTTAATTGTGCGCCGAATCGGTAACATTAAGTTACGTTAATTGTGTGCTGAATCCATAACATTAAGGTAGGTCATCCATTCGTCAATACTTGACCCGTTGCATTTCCAGCAAGAATCACTTCGCCCCAAGGAGCTAACGGCCAAGTGATTAAAATGATAAACCTCCAACCCGCAAAAAAAAAAAACTGACAAAAAGAATCTGAAATCCCTCATGTTTGTAACGCCTTAGGGATAATATAATCACGTCGAATTATAGCCAAGTTTAGCGAGTGGCGTTATTTCCGTGGTATACAGTTTCGATTCCCAGCGGTAAGCACGGGGCATATTAAACTATATGTACGAGGAACCTTTATACCGCTATGTCCGACCCAGAGCAGAGGAGTCCACTAATTACGGAATGATTTCCCTCGCCATCCTCCTTCTCGTTTTGCCCTTAGAGTTTCGTGCCGCGCACGTATAGCGACCCTCTCGTACGCCAATACATATACCTCTCCCATATACCGGGCTCTCGAGTGCCGCTCGTCGTGCTTGCGAGCGTCTTCGACCCTTCGTGCACAAACTTCAGCGCCCCGCCGTTGCACCGTTACCCGCGGTTGCACGCGGTGCATCATCCGCGCCGGTAAAGTGCACAGAGGTGGACCGCGCCGGTGACTGCAGCGGTATCGGGACGACGAGGCCCGGTCATCGGGATGGGTGAAAGAGGCCACAACAGCGCGGCACACCAGAACAGAACACCGCATCGGAGAAATTAAAATCCTCCTCGCGAGATGCGGACCGATCACGAGATATATATATCTCTCGCTCCATCGTTCCTGTTATTACATTATGTTTCTGTGTACATACACTGCTAAATTGAATATAACTGTATCGAGTTCACGGTCGTGGATGTATTAACGTAGGTATGTGCACTAACGTCTGCGAGAAACGAGGAAGAAACGGAGGTAGGCGCGCGGCGGGGGGAGGAGCCAAAGTTATACTTCCTGTGTAATAAGTCCCCGGGGTCGGTGATCTCACTCTCGACTTCTCCGCGCTTTTTTTCCATTCCTACCAAGTTTATTATCGTATTATGCCGGCGCGTTTCACTTAGCCGGGCTGAGTACACAAAGGGGGATAGTCTACGGCGGAAGCGTCGTCATCGGGCGGAGGGCTCGGGATTACAGGCCGCGGCTATCACGTATTTGAATTGAATCGAAGCAATGGGGGTTAAAGAATTAAAATAAGTATATATATATACAACACGCAATACAAGGCGAGATGTTGGTTCGCCGCACTTTGTGTATTGCATAACTATATATTACGATGACGTAACGTCCGTGAAGAAAATATCTGACATTCGTAAAATATATAGGATTACGTGCGTTACACTCGGTGGGCTGAGCCTGAGAGAAATGCAGACGGCTGCGCGTATACACGGAACGTTTATAAATTTGCGTTGAAGGTTGGAACTCTGATGGGATAAAAAAAATATTATCCGAGCGCGGGGATTCTAGAGAAGAGAATAGCGGAGAATTATCATTTTTGTTATTAGAATCGTGTTACAGTTAATCCTGCCGAGTGCCTTGAAGCGGCGCATCGTCTTGCAAGGAGACTCCGCACTGTACAAAAAAATTGTAAATTTAATGTACGGCAACTTGAAGTTTTTATGCAAAAACTGGTACATTCACTTTAATGTACAATTGTGATGAGAAATTAATAAATAAAAATTAATTTTCATGAAAATTAAATTATTTTTATAGTACAATTAAAGTAAATTATCAAAAATAAAGTATTTCCAATGATTTTAAGATGCTGAATATTTTTTCATCGCAATTGCACATTAAATGTAATATACCACTTTTTGCATAAAAACTTCCAGTCCGGTTCATTAAATTTCATACGAATTTTTTTGGCAGTGCGTTGCTTTGTTTTTGGGAGTAACAGAAATGAGTGAAACATGAAGGGAGGATTTTAGTGGTCGAGATCACGCCATCTATCTGGGTAGTGGGATTATTCGAGGTTTTTCCTCGTCGAAGGTTCGACATGCCTCGCGCTCACCGAGGATCGCAAGCCGCGGAGGTAGAGAGCAACCAAACGAGCTAGTTGAATGAGAGCCCAGGCGCCAACCCAAAGGCGACCGTAATTCTCCGAAGGAATTATAAATTCCTCACGCCGCTCGGGCCATTCGTAATTATTTCTTAATTATTATCTTCCTCGGTATTAAGATACGGATGAGGGTCTCGAGAGCGACTGCCAGAAGCGAGCAGGGGGGGGGGGGCAGGTGTACCGGCAGAGTTAAATTACCTTTCGCCGTGCAAATGAGAGAAGAGAAGTGCACTCGAGATGAGGACGAGCGGAGGCGATGTTCTCGCGGACTCGCGAGTGCCCTTTCGCGACGCGCCTCTCCACCCTCCCCTCTCCACCGCTCGCCCACCCCCAGTAGAATGAGAGTCTCACCGAACAAGTATCTGTCTTCCTTCGTATAATTGACATTTATGTATATAGAGCGGAGATTATATTAATATTCTCACGACTTATTTGTATCTGGAGTCGCCAAACCTGAAAGTGTTGTCGGGATATGTAAGATAGCTTCAGCCGTGAAACGAAAGAATTAAAACCACATTGCATTGGTGTTCTGAGATTGAGAAATTCATCCCAGTTCTATAAATATCATGCGTGTAAGAAATCTCTATTTAACATATGAAAACGAAATCGGCTTTTTAATTATGCACATGAACGAATGAAAAATACACGAAATGTTGAGTCAAGTCCTGAGCGCATTTAATTAAACAAAATAGAAAAGCATAATGGCTTTCATTGAGAATCAGAGAATGTTTGGTATGAGAATAATAGGTCACCCTCCTTCCCATAAATTTCCATGGAATACACCCATAGCTGCACAGAGAATAAAAATCAATTGAGTCAACAAAATGTGCGAAAGAAATACCACGTTGATCGAACTAACAGACCGTCGATTCAAATTTTTCTTTACTTAATACAGCAATTCTTTCGTTCTATCAACCAAAAATTTGTTTCGCCACCCGTAAGCGCTCATTTTGTTGACTCAACCGATTTTTTTTTCTCAGTGTGATCGTATTCAGTGACAATGTAACTCTTGACCATATTCGTAGGCAATGAACGTACAGTACTCGTTTTTATCTTCTCTATCATGCGAGAAACAATTTCTCAACGAGCACAAAAACATTAAAAAAGTGACCGCATCTTCCGTACAAGCCCCATTGAATTATGAAAAAGAAGAGGAAGAACCGCTCACTTCAGTAATGTGAGGGTAATGTAAAGTAATATGCAGACATTACTTCCGATAAAAGAAAGTAACATTTCACCGCACTTATCTGACTGGGACATCTCACCGACGCTCGTCGTCATGTACGGCATCAGTAATCACATTAAGGCCGATAATAATCTATCAGATCTCACAGATCCGTGCGGTATAAGCAACTTCAGTACAGTGTTGCATCCCCCTGCTTGGCTAAACAAGCTCTGTTCTATTCTCCGCTGCGTCCTACAAGAATATAGAGATCGTCCGGTAGTGCGGCCAGCATGCAGTGTCGGCGATCAAGCAACGATATGATGAACGTACCGGCTCGATTCGTTCCCGAGACATTGGAGAGCGACAGCGGGGCACCGGCAGGCCCGGTTCTCTGTACTCTAGGCGGTGCTATTACCGCTGCTGTTCCTGCTATTCCTTCTGGTCTGCGCTGGTACAGAGAGCTCGGATCTTCGACTCTCCGGTCACGTATTCACGCATGGACGATAATAAATAGCATCCTGGTGAACGGACCGAGGGAACCGATCTTTTCTACCCCCTTTGCCCCCTCCGCTCTTCGTTGGCGACTCGAGAAACCTTGTATTTCCGACACTCATTACCCGTGTGACTGATGACACGTGAACGAAGGCGACAAGAAAAGCGCGGTCAACGTTATAGTGTACCTCCTGTGCTCACGGTTCTTTCCACCTCCTCTGCTTTCGCTATTGCTCCATCAACTGCTTTTGATTCCGCTGGCACTGTTGTCGCTGCTGCTGCATGTGCCCAAGGCATTGCACATAGCAGACGCTGGAGCTCTTGTTCATCTTCCTCAGCTCCGTCGTTCGTCACCAATGAGAACCGGGTCTGCAGGATGATTGTGATAAGGACCACTGCTCCATGGTCGGAGCGCGCGGGGCAACATTGGGGTGACAATTTCCAGGTAGATACGCAACGAGCTTTCTGGTTGCATGCTGCTATGACGGTCCGTATTCGAGAGCGAGGCGAGAGGAACAAAAGAACTGAAGACCAAGCAGATTAGGATATGGAGGTGGGCGAGATCGATAGACCGGACACGCTGCATTTCGCACGCGATCTGCCTGCGCTCTATCGACGACGACGAGCCAAAGCAAGAACATCATCATGAGCGTGGTTCATGATGCACGATCGAACGTGAGAGTAAGGGACGGATATAGGAGTCTGTAGTTTACGGGACCATCAACGAGATCTCTAAGCGAGAACCTCCCGGCTGACTCTAAGGCGCTTATGCGAGCTCCTCGAGAATCTTTGAACCACCAGAGCCCCCCTCAACCGCACACTTGCACCTTCGATTAATCAACCTATCAGCGAGCTCACGATTTCTCTGATCGAACGATGATTGTCGATATATCAAGCGTGTAGTTTTCTTTTACTGTTTCCTGACATTGGCACGAAACCTTGGCATCCGCGTCGCTTGTATCTCAACTTTGTCCAACAGGAGGCCTAAGGTTTTTTAGCTTTTGCAGACTCCGTAGATGCTGTAAATAGTCTTTTGCGAAATTGTTGAGAATGATGAGCAAATTCTGAGGAAGCAATGGGAACATTTTTTATTTTCGAGAACGGAAGTTTAAGACATAACAATTTGGAAACAGTGCAAACTTGATAATATGGTCATTTGTACTTCTCCAAACAAACAAACTTATTTTTACAGTTTATAGCAGATTTAATATCATTGTGTCACTCTAATTTGATGCTATTAATTCTAAGTCCCTCTCTAAAATTGTTGACGTGTTTCCACCTCGTGGAAACACCTCCAAAGATGCGGATCTACATACACTGTAACCGAGCGAATGAAAAACGCCTCTACTTGGTTTTGTGGCGTTTTTCCCATGCAGGATATTAATAAGTCCAATCGCAGCTAACTATATCGAGCATGAACTCTCGAACGTTTGTTCTCTCAGAAACTCCGATCAAGACTTCTGTCATTTAGTCAATCGATAATCAGTAACTTTATCATTTGTCATACCGAGCTATTCCAGTCATCTATGTAATATCGTGTGTCTCAATCCATCCTCATCCCCATATTCGTCACAATACCCTTCTCAGTGTGAATTCAGTGTTGAATTTAACACCCTGTTTTTAACAGCGCGGATAAGAGTTTAAAAAATATCTGACGGCCTTAACAATGTTTACCGTGGTATGTCGTTATGCATTAAACCTGTCGCGATGATTATTATGCGGTTTACACCGAACCCGATAGGGGTAAAGTGCGTCTGCAGATTACTGCGAGTGAGTGTAATCAAACTATCGCATGCCGCGAATATCCATAACTCTATAATCCTTAGTTCGGGTACATGTATCTGCTCGGTAATATTATAATGCAATCAAATGCGTAAGTGCACGTAGAGATGCGCTCTCACGCGTCGGGGAGGAATCTCACCGTAATGAGCTGGCGTGTTTGTACGTGGGTCGGTTAGTGGCCGCGTAACGCCGACCATCATTGTTTACCGAACACCCCTCCGAGGTTTCCTCTCCCGATAGCCCCTGGCACACGGACCATTACCACTATACAAACTATACCGTATATCCACTGCACAGCCACCATCAACCCATGCCAGTAGCCCATCCAATACGCGGACCTCCCTAATCTATTATTCTCTCATGTGCCTTGGCTCATATGAGCTCTCGTTTATCGCGGCGAATCGTTCGATCGTCCCGAACGGGGTAGGTGGACAGAACGAGACGGCGCTAATCAGCAACTTCACGATCATTCCCTCGCTCCACCGGTGGCTGCGGCTGCATCTCTCCACCTTTGTCAATGTGTGTCTATATACCCTCCAGAATGCAGAGCTCACTCGTTACGTTTGCACGGGCTGCGCGTGATAACCGGCGTACCGTGGCCTGGCGTGCAAGACCGTGGCTCGCGAGCCCAGATCGTCGATCGGATCGTAGACCTCCACGTTGGAATGCCCTACGAAGTACCTTAAGTGACTTCAAAGTTCATTTATTTGTTGCTATTTCGAGACTATCGTCTGGAACTGTGGCCGAGCCTACCTTCGATCGGCGTAATTGACAGACTGGCTATTCGAACTCGCGATTGCCGTGCCATTTCGTTATATCCGCCGGAGACATTAATTTCATTTATATAACTTCCACGTCGTCTTATCGACATCCAATCGGAAGCAACTTGCGTGGACATTTTTTTGTTAGCAGTTTTTAAAAAATGTAGAAAATTACAGAATGATACGTGTGAAAAAACACTACGACTGTTATGATGAAAATCGTGCCGCGACTATGAATTAATAACACGGTTGCGAAGATTCGAATCAAATGAAAACGAGTGCGAAGAGGCCGCAACCAGTTCTTTCGCTTTCATTTGCCGTTCCAACTACGCCCCAACAGTCGCATGTGCTAACTGGAAAGTAATTAACTCGTTGGTGAATCGCGTCGTCGCTACGTGGAGATCTTGTTCGGTGAAAAGTGGTTTGGCGAACCTTGTCGTTGGTAGTAAAGGAAAGAGGATAAATAAAGATAAAGATTCGAGAATCGAGAAAAGAAGGTGGAGAATGCTTCCCTTTGATTAGCACTCCGGATGAGACGAAGACACGCGGTGCACTCCAGACAGGAAGTTCCTACCGCGCTCGGGATTTCGTCTTTCGTCCCAGTCGGCTTTGACCCATTTCTCAGAATTCTCCTATTCCCCGGACGGACGGCGAATTCACCTGCCGGCCGTCCGACTCGGGCCGACGACGACGTTGATGCGAATCACCAATTTACCTTGCCCCTGCCCTTTTTTCTTCCACCTTCCTTCTCCGTTCCTTCATCCTCGTCCTCATCCCCCTATTTTACGTGCTCCAACCTCGTCAACCTCTCGCACCGCTGCCCCGCAGCCAGCAGCGAAGTACTTAAAACTTTTTACGGCTCCCTCATTGAAAGCGACCAGAGCCAACAGAAGCCGGGACCATGAGACGCTCAGCTAAGAGGTTGAGACTCAACGCGAACGGGCTATCAAGAAGAGCCCATGACGACGCTTCGGTTGCGAGAAGCTGTGCTTCTCTGTGTGGTTCACCCTACACCCACCCTATGTGCCCTGGTGGAAGAAGGGAAGAGAATGTAGTACTAGACCCTGTAAAAGAAGAAGAAGAATAAGAAGAAGGAAAGCAACTTGCAAGAGGAGCACATTCGGTTTTATTTTTTCAACCCTGCAAGGTAGCAAGAGAATTCCCCGAGAAAGACACCGGACAAGCCCGGCTATCTGAGGAAAAAGAGTGATGCGTGCCGAGAGCCGGACCCATGGATATTCCTTTCCACCGCAAGTTGCTCGCAGGGGACTCCCTAATGAATGGAGGAAAACCTCCGTTGTGGACAGTGTTGCAGGGGTCGGAGGTTTTTACCGGTCGCATAGACAAGAAATACCGGAGAGACTCTATAGTTATATCATCGAGCTTTAGTCACTCCACCGGCGGTTCTGTTGCATCCTCCCCGTAATCATAACATCGTAACTCGGTCTTGAGGATGCCACCCGCAGAGCTATCGTCCGGTGTTGCGACCAGATTCGCTCCCGCAAGCAGTTTAGCGACCGAGTTTCTTGCCTTAACTTCTCTCGCTCAACCTCTCGCGTATATTCGTCCCTTGAGGCGTCTTTGCGCTATACAGCCCTTGGTTCTTATGTAGGCACTTCCCAAACTGATTGCACCGTCCTGGATTGTCATCATCTCTTTTAGTTCAACATTGAACTTAAACAAGTATACGTCGTATGTATTCAGATACATATATTAGTCGAATCTTTATGCATTCATCTCTATTTAAGGAAACATAAATTGAAACGTTGTACGAACTGAGACCGTTTGACGGAAGTGTCCAATTGCCGAATGAAGTCATTTAATCATTATTACCTCCCACGAAAAGGCCCTTCAAGTACCGAATCCTTGTTCATCGAGGCCCTAGAATTTGCCGAGACGCAACCATGAAACGATTCGAATAATAAGTTACTGTGCTAAAAAAATCTGTAAAAATTCACAGACGTACCTTGAAGTGTTGTTCGTTTGATAACGCAGAAGAAAATTTATTACGAACATACCTATCGTTTATGTGCTTAATAGAAGGCATGGTCGTTTGCTATCGGCAAAAAGTTCACAGTACTTGAAGGCTTAACGATTTTAAACACGGGCTTAAGAGGTCGTCGACCGTTCATTTGAATGGGACTAAAGAAAGTGCCTGATGAACTACATTGAACCACATATTACGAATATCTCTATATATCCCTCTCTATCTCTGCTTGAGCGCAGATATATGTATGCTGTACTTTATTATATTGTGCAGGTAGATGTAGGTATTCATGGGTTGCTCTTCAAGCGATCAAACTTGCTATTTAAGCTGAAGGCGGTTAGGGACTGGTGGCCTCATCTTTAAAAGCTTTATCGATAAAAATGATTTCTCATGGTAAATCTGACGCGGACGTTATTCTCCTTCGGCTAAGCTATATACCATTGCGAGCAGATGCGAGAAAACCACAAAAGAAAATCACCTCGAGATTGCAATTTAATGGAGTGACGGTGCAGAGGGACCTCGAAAGTAATTCAGTGTGTCGCGGTCGGTTATTTTACTTTCATCAAGATCGGTCTTTGTCGAAGCTTTTCTACCTTTCTTGTTTTCCTTCTCATTTCTCTTTCGATTCTGTGCGCGGTATCGTGCCACCACACTCAATCCGCTCCGGTAGCCGAGGTAACGCCCTTTTAATCCCCAAGTGATTTACAGTCCATTCGTGACTTGAGAGTCGCTACGCTGCTACTGCTTCTGGATATCCGTTTGTCCGCAGTTCTTATTGCAGGAAAATTCACTCTCTCTTTTTCTCTTCCCGGTTCTATCCGGGCTAGCGCAGTTACGCCTTTCTGTCTTCCACGTTGAACGTCACCAACGGTTACAACAGGGCGTGCACCCCTTGCGACTATTCGTTCGTATTTATCGTAAAATTAACGTGTGTCTAGTTATTCTTAATACTGGCCTGCGTTTCCGCCGTTCTTATTGCAGGAAAACTCACTCTCTTTTTTCTTCCCGCTTTAATCCGGGCAGGCGTAGTTACGCCTTTCTGTCTTCCACGTTGAACGTCACCAACGGTTACAACAGGGCGTACACCCCTTGCGACCATTCGTTCAACTATGGATTCTGCATTATTTATCGTAAAATTAGCGTGGGTCTAGTTATTCTTAATTCTGGCCTGCGTCCTTATATTTTTCCTTCACTCTATATTACATCGTTCGTCCGTTTCCTCTAGCGTAATGCGTCCTTATCCCACTCTCTCCGTAATTCTGTACCTTCTGGACAACAATGGCTCGCACTCTCGCAACCAGTTATTGTCGCTCGTTGGACCGGCGTAGGTGGACAGCGGTAGTTCGCGTTTGCTTTGCGAGCAAATTATAATATGTCTACCGCGCGGATGCGCCTCGGTTCTGGTGAGGTTGTCAAGGGACAGCGGCGATTGTGGCCAAGCAATTGTTCCACGATTGTCTGTGTCTTTGCCTCTGAGAACTGATAGCAACGTATCGAAATTACTCGTTTTAGGGAAGCCGGGGCTGGCAGTTGATGACCGTCAGGAAACCGTCAGCAGCCTATTGCAGACGGTTTCCTGAGCTATTGTAATGAGGCACTTTTACATCTCCACCATGACAGCTCCACTAGAAAGCATCTCTAGGAACTCTGGCCAAAATCCCTGCCACTGTGTGAAAAAAACTCAACCAGAATCCAAATAAGATTCTACCCGAATTGAAATACAACTCTACCGGAATGAAAATAAAACTCTACTGAAATTATCATAAAATTCTACTGGAATTATTATAAAACTTTATCGGAAGGGCAATAAAACTCTACAATTATGTCACCTATATGTCAATTATTTAATTATGTCAAATATATGTCAACAAACTATATAATTATGTTGTGTGGTAGAGTTGTTAGAGCTGTCTTTTTTGGCAGAGTTTATTATCCGGTAGACTTGCTTTCTGGTAGAGTTGTGACTAGTAGAGATATAAATGTGCCGATACTTGTACCTTAGCAGGCCGTAATTCATATTAAGTGGAATTTGTTTTTAGTCTCTTTTGTAATACCGAGGAGTTGGTCATCTAAGATCGTCCTTTACAGTCTTCCGGTATCTTCTTTTTTTACATACTTAAAATATTAATAGACGTAATTATTGCAAATAACTACGAGAATGGAGTAACTAAGAAAGTATCTGTATTCACTTTTAAAAGTATCGGCGCAAAAGTAAACTTCGTTATATCGTAAGAAACATTGAGGACGGAAAACGAGTTTTTCATTTTTCGTTAAGTACCCACCAGGGCAAACTCACGTGTGTCGGTGGGTGTTGGATAAATTACTCGAGTAGTAAAGGACTCGCGGTAGCGTTTTGCCATTGCGAGCTCACGGTTGCACACGACCCGGCAAGAAGTTGAAGGGCCCCCTTCTGAGTGTTAGGAACGTGAACGTTGAACGAACGTCTTGCCATCCGTCACGAAACGCAGGTCATAAACTTCGTCTGGCATCGAAATGAGAGTGAGAAAGATGGTTACGATGTTGAAATGGATGGATGAGAGAGATACGATCCGAATCGACGCTCGCACATTTTCCGCGACCACGAGTCTTCAGCGTGACAGCAGAGCGGTGGTAAACTAATAAATTACAGTTCCCACAGTCATATAAATTATGCACCGAGGCTGTTACTTGCCAGCAGTGCGAAAGCCGAGACTAAGTTGCAAATAAAGGATACTCCTCGCTCGGTTATTTATAAGTTACATTTATCATTCGTCGCGAGGTTAATAGGCTTCGACTGCAGGAACGAATCAATTCAGAGGGTATTAAGAGGCCGGTACGAACCAACAACAAACCTGATAGGATTGGATGGGTTTCTTGCGTTTAATCCCAATCGTACATCTTCACTTAAGTAGGCCAATAATCCTCACGTTTTCGTCTTTACTATCAGAGTCAGACCTTCTTCGGAGAAATATGACTCGTACAAATAACACTTCAAAGTCCCATATAGCAGCTGGCACAGTAAGCGAGGAGCGATCATTATTTGTCTCCATGTCCTTCCGGTGATTGTCGGTATCAATCGAAGTGCTGTAAGCTAATTTCAACTATGTTGATTCATTGGGTCCTTTCTCTTCGAAATTGTTGTAAAAATGATTTTCTCTCTAAGGTCTGAGCTATCGTATTCTCAATGGAAATTCGTTTATCGTTCCACAATTTTTAACTACAATTTATTACAACAGGTACAATTAAAAAAAAAACATTTCTAATTGACTTAACATGGTTTTTCATGTAAAATTTAATTTGGCATGAAAATATTAGTTAACAATTCTGCCCTATAAAGAATTCTATAATAATGTGATAGGAATAGTTTCTCTGAGCCGTCGCTAATCACCATAGCAGTTGATGCGACGTTAAATAAAAATAATGTTTACAAATTTTCTCTCAGTTTCATTGAACTTTTCGCGCCATTGAGCGGGCATTACTCGAAAAAAGCGGGCAGCACGTATCGCGCGTGCTGCAGCGTTGACAGGAAGGTTAAGCGCTCGCCGGGATGGTTTTATTTGCAAAAGAGAATTTCATCCGGGGGTTTCGTATAATTCCCGTAGTCGTACAACGCTGAGCGTTGCGCGTGGCGTCGTGTACGAAACAAAAGAAATTCCGTGAATTCCGGGCAATTGTATACTAATCGCTTTTGCGACGACGCCTTCGAGTTTCCCCGTACCGTTTTGTTCCCGGTGGTCCCGTTCAATTTCACTATTCAATTTTTTGTTCACCCCCACCGTAATCATACTTTCTTGACTGTTTCATCGTCTGGGCGGGAGTTCCGTTCTACTTCACTAACTCACCTTTCCCTCCTCTTCTCCCGCAAATTAAATTGGAAATTAGAAATGCGTTTATATCCGCGACACGCAATTGCATCGTTTTTCATTGATCGAAGATCCGTGGTATTTCGAGTCATGGCATCTGTTGGATTGACAACGATTATTCTTCAGTTCGCCAGTGCTAATTGGGACGCAGCTTGCGAGACATTCGAACCACTCGCATAACTTGCTCCACGCTAAAAAACCAGACTCCCTCCCCCCTGTGGAGTGGATTATCGAGTTTTTTGCAGACCGTACAGATGATAGCCTTCATACTTTTACTTCACATTTATCCCGACGAGAAGCTTGTGTCGGGATTATATAATAAAAATGTCGTCAAATTATCGATCCTATGCTTATTGAGACCAAGACTGGGATATTAGAATATACTAATAGGGCAAAGAACAAAAAAAAAAAAAAAAAAATGGATAATAAAATGGATAATAAAGTTTATGTCGATTGGACACTCACGCCTCACAGATGCTCACACTGATACACTGATGGAAGGATCTAGTAAAAGTGACTATATCGCTTGAGAGATATTACCATAGCGCATAGTAGGGCGCTGGAGCGCCACCTACGGTCGGAACTACCGGATTTAAAAGAAGTTTCCTTAAATGTTATCGTAAAAAATCTCGAATAATCTGAGACTTTCTGCTATAGGTGGCGCCCTGGCGCCCTACTACTATGTGCTATGGTAATTTTTACTAGTTCTCATGGTAATTTTCTATTTTTCACAATACAATATTTAAACCAGATATGCTGTAACTTATTGTAATATTATTAGTAGAATTATTAGTAATATTATTAGAGTGGTTTATAGCGTCAAAGCTAAATTTTTGTCTTCAACACTTAATAACACGATAAATTGGATTGCAATAAGGGTAGACTGAACGGAATTCCAAATAGTTAATATAAGCGCATGTACAACGAGATCGAGTGATAGCAAACAATCCACTGCGACAACTCGAGACCTGCTCGAGTGAGGAGCCCATGGAGTCTCGCAATTCCGAGGTACCTACTGGATCTCTTGAAGCTTCTAACTGCGGTGAAACGAGGGTCGATGTACGGTGGGGTCAAACACGAGAAAACGTCTCGAAACTCCGGCGCTCGTAGTACCAATATTGCTATACTTATTGCAAGTCCGAGCAATACGCGAACCACCAGAAGCCGAAAGTTCCCGGCGGGGGTCAATTACCGGGAGTCGGGTAAACTGCCGTCAAGACATCTCGGATAACCCGTCGTTTGCTTGTCGACTCTACCGCCGATATGTACTCGCAGCTGCTTCAGCCAGGTCATTGTTCAGCTGCGCTCACTTTGACCGTGCACAAACCACAATTTCGTCCAGTTTGTTCGACAATCTCGCCGCTTTTCTTTTCAACGAGGTCATACCGTGCGATATGAGTCTCCAACCCCCTGCGATCCGAGTCCGAGACCCTTCCGGACGTCGTGGAAGTTGCGATTAATACGATCGACAAACAGATCCAAAAAAACGAGCCCACAATTTGATTTTCGTATTTTTCATCAAATAAAAACCTCCCTCTTGTTATACGACACAAGGAATTGGAAGAACCCGAGTAAAAATTTTCGAGCGTTACATCGGGCCCTGATAGGGACCTGATAAGGCCTTATCAGGCCCTTGTCAGGCCTTATCAGGACCCTATCAGAGCCCGATGCAACGCTCGAAAATTTCTACTCGGGAACGACAGATGTAACGAGGTTTTTATTATACCCTGACGCTGAAATAAAAAAACTTTCTTCGGACCCCTGGATACCAATTATACGCTGAGTGCGGTCGAGTTTCATCGTAGGAGTTTGGCATACGAGATTACCGCAGTTGGGTATATGAAGAGAGTGTGGGAGGTGAAGAAAAATAGGCAAACTCCGCCGGGGTGGTAGAGTGTGGTACAATATACAGGACGATAGAGCTTCAGCGATATCAGAGAAATATTATATAGTTATAGAAGAGGGAGGCAGAGAGAGAGAGAGAGAGAGAGAGAGACGGAACGAGAAAGGGAGGGTGAGAGTGAGATAGAAGCACACTGGGGAAATACGTAGGAACCGGGCGCGAAGCTCAGATTCGCCGAGAACGTTCCGTCCACATATCTGGAGATAGTCATACATGTGCACACACACAGGGTGGAGCCAACATTGCTTCTACGTGAGCTGCGAACTAATGAAGGACTTCCATAATTAGAAGTTTCGGCTTAATTACCTGGCGAGTATTAACTAACAAGTCCGTTCGGCAAGCGGAGCCGAGCCGGGTTCGCTCGCGACGTGCTGCTGCGACGGCTCCTGGTGTTCCTTCTCATCCCTGATCCGGAATGTCGTGCAAAGGTTGTAGGCGGCCCCTCTGCGGAATCCGATCCGCATCAGCCTTCGAAAATCTCATTATGCGCCGCCACGATTGCGGCACACGTATTCACACGAGAAAACTCTAAACAAGGGGTGTTTCGAAACTCTTCGTGTGCTGGGGTTGTTGCTTTTGCAAGTGGGATCGCATACCCGATGGATTAAGTTCAATGTTCACAATGTTCACGAATCGACGACCATCCGATGACTATTACGGTATTCCGATGTTACATAGGTGTAGGCGAGACGGGGGCAAAATGGCACAGCGGGGTAAAACAGGACAGTGAGGGCAAAACTCAATGTTCCAATAACTTTTGCATGCCCCATTTTGTCCCAACGACGCATCCGGATCTTCAAACCCGTTTTGCCCCACGTACCACCATCGTCACCATCCAAAAGTTATTGGACAATCGCGTTTTGTCTGGTAATCCCGTTTTGCCCCGCTGCGCCATTTTGCTCCGCTCTCCCCTACGTTTACTCAGTGACAACAAACGACTCGGACAAATTTAACCAAATAATCTAAAACAATCTATGCATATATATTGCAATGATCGAGCGAATGAATATCGCGCGTATTCGGTTTTGGGACAGGTATGATTAATAACGATAAACGTTAATTATCCCGATCACGTAATGTCCAGACTCTCTGACATGACGATGGACCTTGTATCGATCGTCCATCCGTTCGTCTATTGTCAAACCTAACCAATATCGTCTGCCTTAACGAATAGTCCGCTACACATTCGTTCCAACATATACAATCTTTTCCCCGTAGATGTCGACTAAACTATGACTGTTTTTAGGTACAAAATTACTAAAACAAGTAGTCAAAAGTTAGTTGCCATCCACGGGACTTCCCGTTCGCTCGACTATCAAACTTGTATGACCGTTGGACGTTTCCCTTCGCGTCTTTCTCATGTCGTGAATTTCCTTCATCTTTTATATAGAACCTTCCAGTCTGATAAGTGGAAGCGGCCGATTCCGCCAGTTGACCGCGGATCGCCAGTATCCGATGCAACTTCGACGGACACTCCCACCGTTGCGGGTCCTCTCGTTCTACTTTTCGTTCCAACGAAACTTTGCAATACCTTTAACGTTATATGTTTACTACGTATACGAAACACGCCCAGCCATCTAGCCGGCTATCCCACGAACTGCCACGTTAAAAGTATCCTGTCCGCATGCGAGTTGTACTCGACTGCTTGTCTCATGGGGCGACTCCGTAGTATGCGCTACCCATTCGGCATAGAAATCAGTCTCGGTTTTCCCTAGATCGAGCCAATAGCCCTGCCGGTACAACTGCCCTGCCGGTACAACTGCCCTGCTACGGTATCCGTTAGCCAAACGCTCTTTCCTCTCCCGCGAAAACTTTGTTCGAACGTTCGATCGTGACGGGAGTTTGAATCGTGGCATTATTGGTATCTACGACACGATCAGCGACGACTACTTCTCATCCGCTAGATACTTTCTTGTACTTCTCGTCCTGCACAGCGAAACCCCGACAATGCTCGCCGTATAACTACGAGAATACATAATTAATGTCATTGCACAGTCAATACCTGTGATCTGGAGCATTTACATTATTCCTTATTAGACATATCGATCAGAGATGTAACATCGGAATTGATATGAAGTTGAGACTGCGTACTTGCTAAGTTCGCTGTAGATATAGAGTATGTATTAAAATTATCGATCTTGACGCGAAGATAATCTCGCTATTGATCATGTCGATATAGTCGCTCGCTGTTTCGTTTGGAAATACGGTTAGTCGGTAGTACATGAACTCTTTTCTAGACGAATATAGTGCGTTTCGTTATAGTATATATCGCACCCCTAGAACAACAGTGTAACATCTCTTATGGGATTACCATATACGGGAGAGCGAGGCAAAATGAGGCAACGGGGCAAAACGGGGTTTTCGGGCAAAACTAAATTTTCCCATCATTTTTGGAGCAGACAAGGTGGCAAAACTGGGCAGAAGAGCCTGATGAAAAGCTTGCCCCGTTGCCCCATTTTGCCCCGCTCTACCCTAAGTTGTTACACTATTGTTCTAAAGGTGCGGTATAACGTGTCTCCCGGAACCCTGCCTGTCCTCTTTTAAGGTGCAGTGTAATCTACGAGTGCAAAAATCTCCCAGGTGGTTTGTTTATTGGAAAAAATGATGAGAATAGTGAACTGCTGGATTACTGCGCATAGTTTGCCATTCTCGTATTTTTCCCTAAAAATTGTCCGTCTCACAGAATTTTGGATGGCAGTTTTTGTTACCGACCGTGGAGTTGCGCTTCACCTTAAGGACGGATGCAGATGAACCTAGTTCCTTTCTTCACCGATGCCCGGCATCATAATACTTCGTCTTCCACTTAATCCTCCCCCATTTGGCCGATCATTTGAGTACGTACCTACTAGATGCAAGAAAATGATAAAACGTCAAACGAGCCCACCTCCAGGGTTTCCTCATTGCACTTTAGAAGCGAGTTAGGAGGGACGGTGGATATCGCCGTGGTACCAATCGCCCACGGCGTCGTCTTGGCGTTGGCTAGTTCGCATATAGCGGAGCATATATAAAATATATATATTGCGTGGAAACGCACACGCTCGAAAGAGAACCACTCTCAGTTTCCCTCGGCCATCGCGCCGTTCTATCCTTGTTACTTGGCGGAGCGCATATTTATGTTGAACGATTTGCCTCGTCGAAGCGAGGAATGGTCTTGAGCTAATCGAGCCGGGCGTGGAGACCGGAGTAGGGAAAGAGTCAGGACGAACGAGAGATCGGTAATGCGAAACATGATTACTCGACCAGAGATAATATGTGTAATAACAATCGCATTAGCCCGCTGAGACGCGAGATGCTGTTCGCTCTGACGGGAATCCCGTCTTACATGAGATTCCTTGCATTTCCCGCTGCTTTCGATCCACATCTCTCGTTTTACCTCCTGATTGCATGCTTTTATGGTTCCACCCTGGTTCCTTCGAACGATATTCGCAAACCATGGATCTACGGAATCGAGCACAGGCTCCAATATCATGCCCAGCACAGGCGCAGCGATGTCACTTCATCGAGTCGATATATTGGGTCCAATCCGATACTTAGGTCGGGCGGATGCCGGCTGACCGTCGGCAACGGGTGCGGTCCCGTATGCTTATGGTTAAGGTAGTAATAGCACAATGACTGACGCCGCCTGTGTTCGAGAGAAAAAAGACAAAGATTACAAACATTTCTCGATGAGAAGAATTTCAGAATGTTCATAACAAATTACTGAATTTCAGAATTTTATCTAATACTTGAAAATTACGATTTTAAACAAATTTTAACATAAAGGAAACGAATAACATTTTGGGATCATTATTATGGACGAATAAGCTTGATTTTATTCAGATTTTTATACGATCGAGAAGTGTTTGTAATTCTCTTTTATTCCTCTCAAACTTAGGCGGCGTCAGTCATTGCGCTAGTACTACCTTAAATCTCAATGGGTTAATGGTCAATGGGTCTTATTGTCTTTTCAAAGGCAATACCGAATCGAAATTATTTTTAGCGAATCAACAGCGTTCCATCGTTCACGGCAAGTAATATTTCTAACGATATTAGAACTTCTAATTACGTGCTGATTGAAGGATCAAACTCGCTTGCGAGGTTTGCGTTTCACATTTGGAGGGGAGCGGTAACTGCGCTTGGTGTGTTGATTTTATTCTGTTTGCAAGAGCGTCCGAGCGTTCTCGTCGAGAGTTGCCTCAGTAATTTAAACACATAGAGAATACAGTCTGCGGGTAAGCTGTTTGTCTTTTGGCTCACAATTATCATGTTGTAATTCTATTTAAAGTAACCACTTGGCTATTACTTTCTCATTAACAGTTTGATGTGAGAGAATAATCGTTCACGCGTCGACTCGCATAACCGAGCTCGCTCCGGCATTGACTTCCTGCACGGAGCATTACAACATACTATTTACCACCACTACGTGCGTTCTTTTATCCTCGCTCTTTTGTACCACCGTCTCTTTAATCTTCATTCCTCGCCTTCCATCCGAGTATTTATCTTCATTAGTTTCCATAATATCTTTCATCCTGTGCACGCTTTGCGACTTTCGGTGTATAAATATTACACAATAGTAGATTCACCTCAATGGGATAATTAACCGCGTGAGAAAAGAAGGTATATTGCTGTTCTATAATTTCCCTCAGATTAAACCGCAGCACATACCGAAGTAACTCTGCAGAGCCAATCCCAACACCGTCGGATAATCTTATCTCGATTGTTCCCGATTGTTCCGATGCTTCGCGAACCGCGTCTCGTCTTCCACATGACGTCCATGACTGCTCGAAAACGCGGCCCCAACATTTTCGTCACACTCGAGCTGACTCATGACAGGCTGAATAAACTCACGAAGAAGATTTGTATTTGCGTCAAGAATGAAATGCAACTAATAAACAAAACATTGGAAATCTTTACCATGCGATAATTACGTCTGCTCTCGTGCGCTGAACTACCTGGACGACTGAACGACCGCAACATCGTTGCAATTACGTCACGGTATTATTAAGCGGTCAAACGGAGTGAATGAGTCGATGCGTTGAGTAGCTCTCCGAGCATGATTGGTGCAAAACCTACCAGCATATCTCATAACACGAAAGCCGCCTTTTGAGATTCCTGGCTGAAACGATCGTATCTCCCCTCGCGTCTTGTCACATTTCTCCCCTCTCCAACATCGTTCCATTATTTATCATCTGTTTTACATGACGGAGGAATTCCTCCGTTTGTCCATTGGCAACCTCGAGCTCGGTTCAACGTCGATTTACCAGCAGACATTTCGAACACGATTATCTCTCACCTCCATCGACGCAATAGTGTAATTGAGCGCGCGATATCCCGGGGATCGGCGCAATGCTCGAGTCGATGTCGAACCATCTGCAGCCGCATGTCGTCCTACTTTATGATCGCAAATTGCGAAATTATAGTAGCGGCGCAATTATTTTGCACGGTAAGGAGACGCTTGGACTCGTTTCCTCGCTTGAGCCCGCAGAGCCAACACGACCCTTATACTTGGTCGGAGCAAGAGTCGATGCCAACAGGACACACCGAGGAAACATGTCGCATACGGCGCGTCAGCGCGTTCGCATACACCGTCGCTGCAACAACCACGTGTGGACATCACCGTTCCGCGTTGTAATGTCTCCTCTTTGGCAAACTGCACCCACACGATCGGACCATCTCTTAAACGACATACCAGGAGATGGTATCTCGCGCGGAAACTCCCTCGTGAATATATAGATCCACCAACAGGTTAGCCGGGGAGCAAGGGCAAGTACTGCTGAGGTTGGGATGATGTGCTGCTGCTGATCGGAGCTCACTCACCCTCGCTTCGGCTGACTAGTCCGCGCTCGCTTGCCTCCCCCTCCGTGTTATCGTTGACTATCAGCGGTTGCGTTCATCACGCACAAACCACGCAGCAACTGGTTTCTCAACTGGGCGATGGCGGAATGGCTCCTGGCGAGGCGTGGAGAGATCGAGCGAGCCTGCCAGGGAAACCGAACAACGCGGTGTATAAAGTCCGTTGTATGGCTGTGGTAGTCGTAGTTGGTACACGTTGAGGCATCGCTGGGGGAACGAGCAACTCTTCGCCCAAGCACTTCCTACGTCCTTGGTGGCGGTGATGCTTCAGGGGCCTCTCGCCTTATTTTCTTCACTTCCAGGAAGCGATTTGCCAGATCTTCGTGGGAATTTCGACGCGGACAGACGAACCACCGACCGGACAGCCGGCTGGATACCGCGGTCAGCCGCGGTGTGTGGCTAAACATAAAATTGCAATAACGATTCGAAGCTCGCTCTCGGTACTGTTTCCCCCCTGGTTTTATGCGTGCACCTGCAATTCAGTGGCTCTACCGTATCCACGGTGTTTTTACACTGGTCGTTGAGGCAACGGAGAAATTTTAATTCGCTATTCCAAAATTTTCACGGCACACGGGAAACTACGATGTCTGAAAATTCGCTGGAGTACCGCGGAGTTGACTGCGAGAAGTTGTCTTACAAAAAATGGCGAATCGGGAAAAAGTACCCAACTTTGAGATTCGGAACTGGATTTCTGGAGAGGTGAGAATGATAGTTGAGGGGGTTGAAGCGCGTGCTTTCTCTCACACCTTTTCCGTTCAGCTGCGCCACAATACGTATACGACAACACTTTGCCGCACGGGAACCCCTTCTACCGGGGTTAGCATAATTCCTTGAGGTAATTCACGGGGTTGCGAGAGAACTGTGTGCCGGGGCAACATGGAAACTTCGAACGATCATAACTTGGAACTCTGTTAATGTACCGGGAGGTGGAGGGTTGGGGGATGGAATTTGTGCGAAAGGTGCACGCCGTGAATACGTGCCGGAATTGAGTTAGGGGGTAAGGAATGTCGGCACGCGAGCGGGAGTCTAAGCTGCGCAACGCCTCGTCTCGAGACCTGTCTGGTGTTGCTGGTGCTTTTTCGCTATGTACTCAACCAATGCGAAGTATTGTTCTATACCACTCATACGTTATTCTGAATAGGTCTCGATCCTACCGCACGACTATATCCTGAATGAAGTTTCGGGCTGGTGCCTACTTACTCCATAATCGGCACAGCGTGACTTGGAATTTGATAATGAATTCATTTAGCAAAAGACATCGGTTGGAAAGGAACGCTTATAGACACATAATCGTTTTTCATTAATTCAGCGTGTTCCACATGGAAAAGTACTTTATTTTCTCGAACTTGTTCCACAATTACGAGCCACTCGTGGCTCCTTGGTATCCCGATTTTCCTCTATTTAACGATATCACGAAACGAGCTTTTGCTCGCGGGCCAGAAAAGAACAAAGAGGCTTACATACTTGTATAGCCGACATCGCCGGAGCCGGGAATTCTCTCTCGCTGTCTGGTGTTACTGGTGCTTTTTTGCTATGTACATTACCAATGCGAAGTGTTGTTCTATACCACTCATACGTTATTCTGAATAGGTCTCGATCCTACCGCACGACTATATCCTGAATGGAGTTTCGGTCTGCTGCCTACTTACTCCATAATCGGCACAGCGTGACTTGGAATTTGATAATGAATTCATGTGACGAGAGGCATTGGTTGGAAAGGAACGCTTTTAGACACATAATCGTTTTTCATTAATTCAGCGTGTTCCACATGGAAAAGTACTTTATTTTCTCGAGCTTGTTCCACAATTACGAGCCACTCGTGGCTCCTTGGTATCCCGATTTTCCTCTATTTAACGATATCACGAAACGAGCTTTTTGACATCGCCGGAGCCGGAAATTCTCTCTCGCTGTCTGGTGTTGCTGGTGCTTTTTCGCTATGTACTCAACCAATGCGAAGTGTTGTTCTATACCACTCATACGTTATTCTGATTAGGTCTCGATCCTACCGCACGACTATATCCTGAATGAAGTTTCGGACTGGTGCCTACTTGCTCCATAATCGGCACAGCGTGACTTGGAATTTGATCATGAATTCATGTAACAAGAGACATCGGTTGGAAAGGAACGCTTATAGACACATAATCGTTTTTCAGTAATTCAGCGTGTTCCACATGGAAAAGTACTTTCTTTTCTCGAACTTGTTCCACAATTACGAGCCACTCGTGGCTCCTCGGTATCCCGATTTTCCTCTATTTAACGATATCACGAAACGAGCTTTTGCTCGCGAGCCAGAAAAGAACGAAGAGGCTTACATACCTGTATAGCCGACATCGCCGGAGCCGGAAATTCTCTCTCGCTCTCTCGAGTCTCGAATAGGATTAAATTCCCACGGGAAATCAAGTACGGTGGAAGCAGCTTCCACAAGGTATTGTCCTCCGACCTCCAATAAAAACTTGAGACACTAATTGTCGCCCTCTTGGGATGGGTGTGGGACTGCGGTTGCTTTCACTGCTGCTCATGCTTTAATGTCGATGGCTTTGAGCCGGGCTCTCTCATCGCGCTAGCTGCTTCGGATACCAGCACGGACGTGACTCTATCTTACATTGAATTTATTGCCGCGGGCGTCGAGAGGTTTATAAAGGGTACGTACGCTCAATTGCGAATGTCACTCGACTGCTATCTACCGTAATTGAATATCGTCACCTCCATTAAAGGTGCATGTTATCAATGCTTCAATTAATTACCTGCAAATTGCAATCGATTCGCGAGTACTACGTTACATCATCGATGGGGCACTAATCGACGCAGTTATTACTGCTTGACTATTAACGATTCGATAATAACGAACAATTTTCGATACGAGAGTGGCGAATTACACGCGTCGCTTTTATCATACACTGAGAAAAATAAATGGATGGATTAACCAAAAATCGCGATGACATGCGTTCAAAGCTGTTATTTTTTTGGCAGAAATGAAGCATTATTTTTTTACCAAACCCAGTTTTCCAATGATTTTTAGTTTCCCCATTTTGTCCCAACGATACATCCGGATTTTCGAACCTGTTTTGCTCCACGTACCACCATCGCCACCATCTCAAAGTTATTGGAGAATTGCCTTTTGTCCAATTATTCCGTTTTGCCCCGCTGTGCCATTTTGCCCCGCTCTCCCCTATGTCACTGCGCATTTGCTTAATCAAACCATTATCGTTTTCTCAGTGTAGTCCGGTGTGGATCTGCTGGGCAACGGTGACGCTCGAACTGACGCCGAAGAAATAAATGTCACCGTTGAATCTCGTATACAGATGTGCAACCACACACGAACAGACGGTTCTGTATTTCGTGCGTCAACCACCGTTTTTGACCCCCAACCACCCTTTCGCTTACTCGCTCAACCGAAATGCCAGTTTATATTTTGGTCCGCTGGGTATATCCTTGAAAATCGAAAAGTTAGAATTGGCTATCGGCGTGGGACCAATTTCATTTTCCAAGTTTCGCCGACATAGCGCTACCCCATTAGCATAATTGGCTGCGTGCGCTCGGAGCACGGCTGCTCACTCGTGCGTGTTTGAATGAACATGAGTAAAGTTCGGTGGTGGGTTTATTGGCTACGTATACCCACGGTATATACATGCACACGCTATACATGCAGCTTTAGCATGGAACCGCTGGTCTGCCGGTCAAAGGGGTGGATCGAAAACCCGATAGTTTCGCTATTATGAAAATTCGTCTGTAAATTACCAGAGCGTGTTGATCATGGTTCGAACCGCATTCTTTCTAACCCTCGTCATCGAAATCGAATGACGTTATCGTGACTGGACGCAGTGCAGGAGTTTACGTAAAGGTAAAATTTACTTTCGCATCGTTCAAACATAAATTGCCTGGCGAACTCTTCAACTGTTTATATTCAATGTTTTGCAACGGGAGCTTGGGTAAAGCTTCGAAAACGAATAAAAAAAAAGAAGAAACATTAATTGGATGCATACCAACTGCGGTTTGGAATTATTACTCGTCTCGACGGGCGCAGCATTTGTACGTCGAGGTAATTAAAAATTGTTGTTTTCATTGTAGCGTATCGCTGAGGTACAATAAGCTTGCCAAGACTACGCTGACTAAAAGGGTATTTACGAGGGTAAAGCCCCAGGAATTATGGTGAACGAGAGGGGCGAGGGAGTGGAGTGGAGGAAGGAGTGGCTGCACCCTGCTTACCCTCGGTGGCCTTGGAGCCAACGTAATTACCCTGCCCAAGGGAGTCGCGTAACGTTGCCAAAGCTCCGCGGTGCCTCCGCTATGCCCAGGCCGCTTCCCAAGGGACTTGACGTCTGGGAATCCGCCTGACCTGCACTAACGGCATTCCCTTCCATTTCGCAGATACATGCATGCACATCCACACATACCCGCATAGCACTTGTCCTATAAAGTCCGCACAGGTTTCTCCTTCGACAACCACGGAGCAAACAGCTTTGTCGAAAACCGCAATGTACGGAGACGTTGTCTGACAAAATGGGGCATCGACAAATTGTTGGAAAACTGAGTTTTGCCCTCACTGTCCCGTTTTGCCCCGCTGTGCCATTGTGCCCCGGTCACCCCTAAGTTTGGATACAGTAGGATCTTGCTTGCGTGAAGGAATCACGCCCGGCGACCCGCGCAAGTTATCCTTCACCAGATCATCCTCTTTTTTCCAACAGTGAATGCCTAATGTATAGTTGTGATTTATGTAGAGTCTAAAAATCCTACGTTGACGAGTGACTAAAAGCTTGAACCCAATATCGCAAGGGAAACTGCACGGGCACGAGCGTAGGTTCATGAAAATTCATTTCGTATTACATAGGCTCTCGCCTCACTTCACTTAGCGTGTAATTCCAGAAAATCACCGAAGTAGACAAAAGGCCCTCGCCTGGAAAAACAACATTTCAGCTTCGGTGGATGATGGGTCATTTTTACGCATTAATTCTTGCGCAGCAACGCAACGAAGGTGTAACGAAGCCTCGGCGGTAAAGTGGTGTAGAAGCATTAGTGCACCAGTGCCAGAGGTAAAGAAGAAGCCAACACAAGAATGCCGTTGGTGGTGTCGGGAATATATCGAGCCCGGTGGGCTGGATCTCCTATTTCTGCCCCAGTTCTTGCCCGGGTAGACCAGGAGCCGAACACTTTTCCACGCAACGGCCGGGAGTGTTGTAAGACGTCAGCGTGTTGCAGGGTGAGAGGGAAGTTCGCGCGCGTACCGATATCGCACCCTCTCAACGCTTCGAAGAATGCAGCGGGGAAAATGCCACGACCGAGGCACGAAGTCGTCGGAAAACCTACGAAGCTGGAGGTGAACAGGGGACGGCGGAATGGTGAGCGAGAGGTGTATTTTCTTTGGATTTACGTGACACCATGTGCACTCGAATCAGCCGATATAACCCGAGCAGATCGAAACGGAGGTTGGTTCCATTTCGTGGTATGCTCGACCACCCTACGGGAATGTGGTCGCCTTTCTCTCAAACAACGGCCCGGCGAACTGGCTTCTGTCTTCCACAGTTATCCTCACTCTCGCTGTATCGTGCCGGATAGCATTCTCTCTCGGTGCCGCTGGGTCTGGTACACTCCGCAAGCTCCGCGTCCCTAACACACTTTCGTATTCTGGGCTCTTCGCAGTCTCCGTCCTTCTTCATCCACCGACGCTCGTACACCTTTCTCCGCCGATTCGCGCACCGTCTCCTACTAGTTCCACTATGCCCTGATAGCCTTGTTGCCGTCAACATGCCAGGCAGACCCACTCAAGCAGCCGTCTGGCCACCTCGTTTGCCTCGTTGCCCTTTCCCGTTGTCCCCGGCTACCCATCCTCAAAGCATCCACTACCTACTCCGAGGCTGCTAAACGAAGTGCGTACCATCTTGCTCTATGTTCCTTCTTACGGTCGCACGGCTTTACTGGCATCCCGCCTCCGGAACAAACTTCTCCATCTTAGGCTCGCTCCGAAGTTCAGCCTCGTTTCTCTTAATATACTTGTTATACTTCGTTACATTATTTACAACAGTGGCGACAGCACGTTATGCATTCCCTTTACAAGATTTAAAAGTTTTTAAAGAATCCATAATTTCGTGTCCAGACTAACAACTGAGGTAAAAGTACCAGTGGCCGCACACCTAAGGGCGGAGACCCAGTTTCCGTGCATTCATGAAAAATCGTATTTGCGTCACTCTTGCACGCATGCTCTGCGCGGGCACTGGGACGTGTTCGGCCACTGGGACGTCCTTATCATTCTTGTCCTGCGATAAATACGCTGCTAGTTGCAGGTTGGACACATGTGTGAAATCCGCCGCTTCGATAGGAGCGAGAAACGTTAAATGGGGAAGTACACGAACGGTAAGCTAGGATTGGGATTGAGAGCTGGAAGGCATATTGGCCGTCGCAGTGAGCGATGAGGAGGGACAGGCCGGTCAAGAAGAAAAGAGGGGAAAAAAGCAGGAGTGGAGAAAATAAGACTGGAGGGAAGTGGGGCACGAGGGGTGGAGCACGTACGACAGATTCGTCGATCGAATCGGACGACGATCCACTTTTGACAAATGGTCGAGATCACCGACCCCACTGTCTGCCGAACGTGATGGTCCACGTGCGTCTTCGTTTTCTAGCCGGGTATACGCTGTCCGTTAGACGCTCACTCGTCCGTCCGTGTCGTGAATGATGAACATGCCAGCGTGCCACCGACCCGTCGAGAAATAATCTTCTAATAAGGCCAGCGTCCCTCAATTTCGTCACACCCGTCGAACCCTATTTCCTCTATATCGCTCTGTCGTATTCGTCAAAGAAATCGTGACTTTATCGCATTTGAAACTCCACGAGGCAGTCTGTATCGCTACCGTAGGCGCGTTAAGACAAAGTTACCGCCGGCGGCAACACCGGGCCGGTGCTGCTGCCAGCGGCGACCTTGTCAACGACCCTCAACAATAATCGATCTGGAAAAACTTTGGCAATTTCGATAACGAGCGAGACATTTAATCTACCCTCCGTTTGCCCTCGCACGTTTCTGTCCTACCTCCGCAAGAACCGTTATCCAACCTATTAACATTAATTTATGTTACATCATCGTTAAAATATTTGCGAAATTTAGGAGTTTGGACAATCTTGGTTTTCTAGATACAATTTTCTACCAAACGATCCTTAAACTTCGTCCATTCGATGAAACAAATATCCCGAACGATGGTATCCTTTAATGTTGCGAAGGGAAAGTTGGCCGGCCGAACGAGTTGAATTCAAGTGGAGTTTCGGAGGAACCTAATGGATTCTCGTATCAGCGTTAGTCGCTCAAAGAGAAATGTATTCAACCAAAGTTTAACCCAGAAATTGATGACCCTTGCCTCGGGGCATTCTTGGGTAGGCTTCGGCAATGAAACAAGAGAGACCAAAGGGCTTCCGCTTGTCCGGCGAGAGCGTGACTACGCGGATTTCCGGAATCGTTCGTGCAGTGAAACCAGGATGCTGCAAAATCTCTTCGAAGACCTATCCTCAGTCGTCTTTCTCGTTCCTCGTGTTTCTTATTCTCATTCCTCTTCGCCATGCTCTTTCCTATATACCTAATGCCTTCCTTCCTATGTGGATATACCTATCCATCTCTCACGGTTCTTCGTAATCTTCGTGGCGGCGGTGGAGGATTCGAGGTCGAATGAGAACGACCCGAGAACCTCCCCGGGTTGATACGACGACCTCGCACAGCTGGCTGTTGTCCCTCGTCGTTGTTGCAAGTTGCGCTGAGCCCGTCAACCGAGTCGGTGAGCTCAGCCCTGCGAACTCTGGGATTTCCGGAAACCCATCGTGACTGTAATATGCAAACGTCGACTATGTGTCTACTGCGGTCGTTTATATTTCGTTTCCGTCGCGTCTAACGTAACGTAATGGTTCGGTGTTGGTTCATCTAGCATCCCTTTTTTTTCTCTCCCGTTGCATCAAGGAACATACGACTCTTGGCATGGTCCCTGACTTTGCTTCTAACAAGAAAGCCAGCCGTGTGCCTTTGAGTCTTCTAACGTGGACACCGTTTATCTTATTTCGTGGTCAAGTGCTCAGAGCGGAGAGGTTGTCGTCCCTGTGGAAAGGAAAGTGGACGCATTTTGTCACGGACAAAAACCGAGATTTTGAAACCGGAAGTGACGTTTTCCCGTATGAAAAACTGAAATTTTGCAATCGGATGTAACCACTGACACAAAAATTAGATAGTTAGAGCAACAATAGTATATTTTTACCATAAAAAAGTTCCCAAGGGGAACGTCTACATTTTATAGCTTTGTCAATGGCAAAAAATCATGGTTGCAACCATAATTATAGTTCAACCAATTGAAAATATTCCTTCAGAAACTATCTCTATGGACGTTCCCCCTGAGAACTATTCGTTATGGTAGGAAACACTATCCTTTTTCTCAGTGACGTTTTTCCGTGTATCGTCACTACCGGTTGAGAATTTAGATTTTTGAACGGATTTTGAACATTTTTTATTTATCTCTGTAATGCATCTAGAATGCAGCAACAGCCTCATTTTCGCCTACATTAATGAAATTCAATAACAGTTTACATTACAACTACAATCTAACACGTCACCATGGAAAACCTCCGAATGAATCAAGCATTGATGCCTCCCTTTATTCTCTCTCGTCCCGTTTCCTTATAACCATGGCAAATAATTCATAACTCTTCCGGACGACGAGACGTAACCGGGTAATGCAACAGGGAGTACAAAGCCCGTCCACACAGCTCGGTTATAGGTCGACAACCTGCGCCACCTTTAGCCCGTTCACAATCTGGTAGGCGCACGAACATCGAAGAACCGTCGGATAAGCAGCGAAGCCAGCTGAAAAAGTTAAAAAAAAGACACGAATAGCGGAAACAGAAGTTTACAAAATGATCGGCGCGTCGGTAACGCCCATCGTAAAGTCAGAAGTATACACGGAGTGGAGTCGTATTGTGCAGCAATAATAGTAACATAAACAGTACTCCATTCGTACTACTGTTAGGTGTAGGCAGTGTAGTGTCGACATACCAAGGAGACAATGCATCGGGACCACAAGATACTCGAAGTTAAACGAGCGTGTCCCAACCACAGCGACAACATTGCGAATAACACCGAGGATATCTTTGGAAGAGCTGGTGGCAATAATGCGCCCGTCATGACAAAAAAGAATGCATCATCGCAGGATAAACTCGTTGGTGCGGTTTAACGAACGATCACCGATGGTGTTTTTCCATCACTTCACTCGCACTGCAGTCACTGCGAATTCGGCTGGAATGACTACGGCCGCAGAAAGGGAAGCAAAATCGTCGCAACGAAGAGACCTTGGGGAAGAAGTGAAGAAGCGAGAAAGAGCGGGAGAATCGTAAAAAGAAAGAAACTGTCGACGGTACTGCAGGATCAGGCACGCCGCCGCCAAGGAGCAGCAACATCCCCTTCGGTCCTTAATGTCGGTTTTACGGTCCCAATGGCGATAAGAACTCTGTATCTTTCTTTCTCCCGGTTCTCGTTGGGGAAAGAGACCGAGTTAGTAGTCCCGATAATAAGGTAGGCAGGCGCCTGCGCGCATGTTGGATGTAAAGGAGATACTGGCATCTCCGCACGAGTTGCAGGTAGCTTTATCGTACCAACGAACGGAATTACTCGATGCTTTCTGATCTCACCCATTCCGTTCATTCGTTTCGAGTTAGCGGGTAGAGTGTATGGAGCTTCGATCGACATGGTATAAAATGATGTTCCGGAGCTTGAAGTGTAAATAAAGATGAGGTAAGCGATACAGTGATTGGTCGTCCGTCCGGTTATTGGTAGGGTATAGTGGGGCAAAATGGGGCAACGAGGAAAAACGGGGTTTTTTGGGCAAAACGTAATTTTCCAATCATTTTTGGATGCCCGAATTCGCCCTATCGGATACATCAGGCTTTTCTGCCCAGTTTTGCCACCGTGTCCGATCCAAATATGATTGGAAAATTTAGTTTTTCCCAAAAACCCCGTTTTGCCCCGTTGCCCCATGTTGCCTCGCTCTCCCCTACGGGTAATTCTTTGAATAGGGTAAGTCTGGGTGAGAGGCGGGTGATATGGCCACCTGTAATATCTTTTAACGCAACAAATGGCGCTGCCGTTTGCATAGTTTTTAGCATATGTGGATACAATATGATTCACCGAAAATTATAAGATTGTATGGGGAAGTGTCAGTACGATAGGCCACATGGGCATATGGTAATTTCCGGTTGATATGGCCGGTAAAACCATATTCTTTTTAGTTTGGCGTCTGAAAGATTTGACGGAGATAATTATTGTCTTTCGGTAGCTCATGTAGACAACATAAAATATACTAAGACATGTATAGTGCGATCCCTCTATGCTTCTCTAGGTCTAATCGACTACCGCTATAACTACGGCCAAATCACCAGTAGTGTCCGAGTCTGCCGAACGCAAATAGTTATTTATAAAGCTGCAATTAAATCGCGCATCGAAAATAAGGAAAGTTCTGAGTTAAGTACTCCGTTTTTCAGTTAAATGTTTCTGAAGTTGGTTATGACCAATATTTACAGGTCTCTTTAACGTTAAACTTCCAATTTTCATTGTTTAAAAAGATCATTGCCATATCATCGACTTAGCCCACATAGCGATGCAGACTTGCTAATAACTGTTGGTCTATTGATTTCTCGTGAGGAATCTCCTCACGAGAACTGCACTGTTTACCGGAGATACACACTTACCTACCCGCGTTACCTCCTTCGTCCGAATGTGAGTCTGGGGATTCATTATCCTTCGCCCGTCGTTACACTGTTCCCCCGGAAGTAGTTCACGGATCCCTTCGTTTTTTCTTTGACCTCCATCCGTTCCTTCTTCGTTGTTTATTATTCGCTATGCATTATACACTGAACGAATACCGATTGCGGAACCGGTATGAATCTGGCTCTTGATTACAGATAGAAACACTCGCACTTGCCAAGGGCGCAAGCAAAATACCGCAAAACCTACACTGAGTGTTGCCGACTGGGCTGTTTCCTCGCCGTGATCCAATGTAGAAATGCGTGAACTACTTGGCGCGAATTACACATAGCTGCTCATGAAAAACATTGTAGTCTTAGTGGGCGTCGAATCCGAGCCTCTCAGGCGCCCGTTGTACCGGGCTCTCACGCTAAGCATTACCACCATCAGTGTAGCGCAACATTGCTAGCAGACTCTACTTCTTCAACTTCGCATATACAATTTCCTGCGCTGGCAGTCGGAGAGATAGGAAAATAAAGGGCGGCAATGTGAAGTCGAGGACACTTGTATACTTGGATTTAAGGTACATGTTTTGAATTGGGGTGGGTCGTATTCACCACTTGTACCCGTACACGGCTGTATATTTCACTCTACGGGAAAATTAATCTCCGTCCCCCTCTTCTGATGTACACGCCGAGGGCGAGGCAAGAAAACGGCAAGAATGTTTCGTGACTGGTAGCAGTGATCCTTGGGATTTTTCTCTCCCACCGCGGCCGAGAAGCTGGGTTCGCTATGCGAAACCCTCGATCCTTCAGAGGCTCCCGAGGGAAAAACTTGGTATCCTCTTAAGCTCTGGAACGCTCCGTCCTACGATCCGATGCTGTAAGTTGTGTGTTTGTGTGTGTGTGTATATATATATATATATATGTGTTTGTGTGCGCCCGCGCGCATCCTTGGTGCATTTTTCTTGTCGCTTTTACTCAATACTATTTTTTATCCTATGATTCGCATTCCGATAGTCCATGATTCCTCCTCGCTGCCCGTTTGTACGGACCAGCACTTTGAACTTCTGTTTTTACCATTCGCATCCTGTGTAATTTTTCCTCCGGGAAAATTCGACTCCGCTCACCGAGATAGAAAAAGATTCGTCTGATGCTCCTTTAATGCGTCTTTCTTTACCTCGCCATCAACTACGAATACTACGATGAGGTTACCTTATAAAACTATAATGAGGTTATCTGTAAGAAATAGACACTGCAAAGTAGACATATTTTCCCATACTTTATTTACCGACTGAGATTGCGGAGCGAGTTGCAAATCCACTTTTCGTCAAGAGTTCAAAACTGTGTGTATTCTTTTTCAAAATAAACGTCTAAAAAAGGACTATCTTAAATTTGAAAACCGTGGTTGATCAAATCAATTAGGAAACCCTTTATTACAATATTTGTTACACATCTATTTTCTTCATCAACCTCGAGGTCAAAATGTCTAGCATTATTGAGTCCCGCAGCTTTGCAAACACGACGAACGACAAATCGATGTATCGCGCTTGAAAAATAAAGGAAACAATCGACCAATTTGTCTTTTTACATAACGGTTAATTTAATTACGTAAACACGTGAGATCGACAATTCCAATATCCTTGTACCAAAGGCGCGCGTACCGCATCGCATCAGGTATATTTTATACGTTTCAATATCGTTAAATTACCGGCTCGCCGCGGTTTCCCGGTATAATATACTTACCTCCGTGGCGCATTATACACACTTACCACGTATACAATGTGTTGTAAATCGCAATTACCAAAGCGATAATAATCGTTCGGCGAGTTGCGGCAAGTACGTAGTACACATCGTAGAGATTGGTATCTCTCGCAGCAGCCAGTGAGGTTCGAGCCGACTCGAGCTGCGCTCGCCGGAGTGCGGGCGAGAGCTATGAGGATACTAAATCGGTGGTGGAAACACAAACAAGGCTCGGAAGACAGTCGTAACCGGGTGTTCGTTAGAAAATGAGTTTATTTCTCTGTACCACATGATCTATGTACAACATTACGGTACTGACGAGTACGATGTTCGGCGCTAGAGACACAAAACTCGATTGGAGTATAAAAAAAAACACAGAATACAGATGAATCGTGTGGATTAAAAAAAAAAAATAGAAGAGGATCGGGGCTAGCTGGGAATACTTGAGCACATACGCTTTCCAGATCACGTGACAATTCGATCCGTAAATTACAGAGTTTCGTTTCATTCTATTTTTTTTTCTTTCCTTTTCTTATCCCTTCTACAGGTGGAGTTACGATTAATGTATACTCGATGTAAATATTTGTATGAATGTTTACGGGGAAACGGACGACGGCGGAGATACGAAGTGGATATTGCCGGTTGGGCGTTTCATCGGGATTTAATAGTGTGCTTGTGACCTGAAGTAAAAAAAAAATATATATAAAAAAAATAGAGGGACGATAAAAATTACGGGAGAGAAATACATGTAATTCGTATAATAACGCCGGTATATGCGCGTCCCCGTTTGCATGACAATTAACGTAAATGGAAAATAAATAAGCGATGCCGTTGGTGCGGTGATAATGAAAGCTCGCTCTTCGGGTAAGCTCTGTACCTGACGTCTGTCCACACAGCCGTTAACAACACTATGTGAACAGCTATAAGAATATAAGTTTTTTGGGTTTTTTTTTTTTTTTTTAATACGTTAGAGGGTGAGAACTCGGACTCGCGTTTATGCAAAGGAAAGAATAATAAAAAATAGAAAACGCCGGGCAGAAACTGAAAAGCAGAGATAAACAAAAAATGGATGTTCACTATGGTCGACGTAGGTGGAACAGTAAACCCACGTTTGCTGCAGTAGAACGACGCAAGTGGTAGGAGTAGTGTACAGAGCAGACCCGAGCTTGGCGAGCTTGTGACGCTTGCAGGCCCGCACCTCGGGCTCGAGGACAAGCGCGACACTGGCGTTGCTCCTGATGCGCGCACGGTCACTCGCCGTAATAAAAAAAACATGAAAAATAAAAGGCGGCACGTAGAATGAGGTATAAAAGCGTAAAGCTCGTTAACGAGGAAGAAGAGAGTCAGAAGTGACCTGTAAAGCGCGCACGAGTTTAAGAGCCAACGCCATTTCGCCTCTTGATAAAACAGAAAAACCTTTCGACGTTATCACGATATAACTTTTTTCTTTTTTTTTGTTTTTTTTTGGCCCACACATCGGGCCACAGCGGTCGTCCTCGAGCCCAATATTGTTTTACAGTATTTTTCATTCTCTCGATTTATCGTCATTAAAGTAATAATAATAATGTTCGCTCGACAAGAGCGTCTTAACCTACGAGCTTATCGTTCTAATTAAATGTTACTTTGAGTGGAGGAGGAAGGAGACGGGTTTCGGGCGATACGGGTGGAATGGTATTTCGACGTAGCATTGTCTTAGCACGATAATAAAATTATTGTCGAGTGATTTAAATTGTATATTAACGATACGCTCTCGTGCCGGCAATTTCCATTGAGTTGAATGAAAGCTAAGCCGCTCGGCGCGTTCCTCGTGCATATCGTTGTGTTTCGATTGCATCGGTAATTGCGATCGACACACAAAAAATATGACAATAAATGAGCGTGCCGGAGGAATCGCGCGAGCGGCGGTTCATAAAACTCGATGAAAAGTGCAAATGCTGCGCAACAAAGTGCGTTGCCAGGGTGGCGCGAGAAAACTGGCACGATTTCGATCTTTACTCATTTCCGCTCTCCCATCTCGTCTACTTTAAATATTTCCTCTTGTCTGATTTAATATTTTTCGGCAATCTATTCTCCCTCCGCTCTCCGCTTTGTCACGCTGGAGTCGCGAGCGCCGACGAGAATTCACTCGAGTTAGGACGTACGCGATAATCGAGCTACGAATGCTAAGAATGGACTTCGTGGCCGAAAACGTTTGGGACTCTTGCAAATTATAGAAACAGCGGAATCACCGAGAAGAAATGAGCAATGAAACACGGAGCTCTTCGTCTCTCTCCCTGCCTCATCGACCACAACCCGCCCGGCTCTTCACGCAGTCACACACGGAGAAAAAAAATTGTTGCGACCAAAAAGAATTTTGTTTCCATAGTTGATTTACCTGGTTAAATATTTTGTTGTGTCAGCAAATATTTTGCTGTACCAGTCAAATATTTTTGCTGCCAAAACAATAAATTATTAACGATCTACATTTTGTTAGAGAAGCAGAACTATTTTTCTCCGTGCATCGAAGTTGCATCTCGATTTGTGCAATTGAACAATCTTGCCAACGATTTTATCATATTTTCGAAAGTTTTCGGGTAATTATGGAAATTCTAATTCTATGCATTTTGTTTCCGCGCTCGAATATCGCAACTGCGTCACGGAAACGATTTCTCCGGTCGCAAGCTTCGTTCAGAGTTACGCGAGACTTTATTTTGCGCTCTGATAATTTTTTTGTCCTCGTCGTCCCTCGCGACTGGAATTCACTGGACCCAGTGAATTGCTCGTGTATCATTGCCAGGAGTTTCTTCGCGCCACCCTATGTACTATATTATCACCATCGTACGTGAATGCCCGAGCTCGTCGCGCGAGCAAGGGCACACACGCAAACGGAAGACACAACGAATATTGTCGTTTAATAAGCGCTGTACGTGTGTCTTTTACGTTCCCGCCTTTCGACGGTTTCGCAATTGCAACTGCAACGACGCGACGTTTTCACCTGCAAGGAGGCGTTCGCGAGCGTCGTCCCGTCAGCTTTTCGAGCTCGTTTATAATTGGCTCTCTACCCACGCACCAAAAGCAACTTTTCGTATAATACCTCAGCGTTAGCGATAATTGTTAAAATTATTATTTAATATTTATACCTATACTGACGGGAAATTAATTATAAAACCACATGCATTGAGATTCACTTAAATCGTCATTTAAATTACGATACTTCACCGATGGGCACCATATTTTTTTCATTACCGTTTTTGGGCGCGCGGAGGTTCGAAGAGGGAGTCAATGTACGAATCGGTTTCGATCGCTCGAGTCTCGCCTGCGTCGACCTATTTCTTTATGAACGGATCGCGTGGCTTCGCGAAGCCGAGAATTTGACGCCGGGAAAAGACAAGCAAGGGGTGTAAAGTGAGCGCTCTACATCGGCGAGACGAACGAGACGAGGGACACGCCGATTCGCGCAGCTTCCTAATAGGAGTTCAAGCAATCGGAGATCTATTGCGCTTCCGTCTCCTGTTTGTGTTCACAAGTGTATATTCTAATCTTCAAGTTTCTCAATTAATTCTATCTCCGTCTCCGAGCCTTCGCGCCGTCTCCGTGTGTAACTTCGGCGTCGAGAGATCGACCCGAGCCAGTCGACGCTGAGGGTGCAAACTGTAATACAACCCGAACCGATCCCTCCGCTTTTACTCGTCGTATCAAATTCAATTCTATCCCTCTCAGTTACTTCCGATGACCGCAACCTGAACAGCGAATGCATAATCAACGCGGGCAAGCTCCAACCCCTGATGCATGGACGACAAATATTGATTTCAGGGGGAATCAGAAATTCATAGCGCCGATAACTCCTGATCGAGGAGTCGAAACTTTTGTAATTTCCTAGGTATTGATACAGTCGCGATGTCGTGAATGGAGTATCATAGGATTAGCTGATAGGGTCGAGCTGTAAGAAAGTCCCGCGTTGGTCGCTGCGGTACTCTGCCGGATTATAACTAAATCCCTCTTCGCGCATATCCGTCCCCCAAGTTCGTGAACTATCGTCGGTAATGAATGCAATCGATGCGTAAAAGGCTCCAAAGTGGCTATTGATTGAATGATTTTTTAAACGGATGGTGACAACGATGCAGTCGAGCCCAAAGGATTTCTTATCGAGATATCAATGAAATTACACTCGGAGGTGACCATGGACTGTTTTTCGACATTGTTATCTAACTGCATGAGCAACTCGGTGGAATTATTTCGGTGAAATTCCTGAATAAAAATTGCCTAATCCACCAATTTTGATCTATCGTTTCCGTATCGAGCCGGTATTGCTAAAAGTCGTCGGTTCCGAAGCTCTTGGATCCGCCGTAGTTCACGAACTTATCCACGAGAGTGCCAAGCCAAGGAATGGTCCCCGTTTCGCGTATCTACCGGACCACGTTGATAAATGAGCCCCTGGGGAAGACGGGCATGTTGACGGAGTTTCTCGCAATGCAAATTGGCCAGGAACATCCAAACGGAGTTTGGATTTAGCCGGAGGCAAAGGTTAAGGCGCGCCTCAATGATATCGATGGGGTTGCGTTGGATCGTGCGGCGTGTGTGCGTGTACGTGTTACTTCGTATACGGGCGATTTCTGCGCCAGAGCCGCAGGAGCAACCGCATGAGCGGCGATGGGTACCCGGGACCATCGGCACAGGTCGAAACGTTCAACCCAAAGGGAACACGCTCGAACGGCCTCGCCAACCTTCCCTCTTGCTCTTGGGACGTCTCTATCCTTCTCGTCCTCGTGGGTATCCACGGCGCCACAAGAGGCAATTAACCTTCCGCCAACCCCTTTGCGCTGCTGCTAACGCGTCACTGATCTCCCTTACTCCCTTCGAATCAGCGTATTGCGTCATCCCTGTTTATCCTACGTATCTCCCGACGTGTTGCTTGTCAGTGCCGCGATTCCATGAAACCCCCGACTGATATCCTACTCCGCGAAGCATCTGCATAATCACGCTTGATTCCCAATGCTAATTAGAATCCGCGGTACGTTGCAAATACACGTCGACCTCCATCACCTGGCCTCCCGATTGGCCTGGGTGTCCAGGCAAGCGTATATTCGATTGTTTCCCCATGACCGGGCCGCGGGTAAGTTGGGCGACGAAAACGACCACGTATTTTTTAACGAGACGAAGGCCTTAGACGAGCTAACCGTGAAGTCAGGAGAACGCGGTGAAGAATTGTCACCCGGTTGAGGAGATGCAAAGAGATGAAGGACAACGGAAGCGTGTGTGAATTTTGACGATCGGAAAATGAAACCGCGATAATAAAACCGATAACATAGCGAACTGAAACTATTCTGAGCGGATCTAAGTTCCAACCAATAACGTATCGCAGATCCTTTCTCGGTTACCAACTGGTAGCGTCACGCCATGTGTGGACATACGACCGTACGAGGTAGCAAATAATATCGAAAAAGTGGTCAAACTGGAGGAAATGAATTTCCTCGTATAATGTATTGGGTATTCATTCCGATTGCTGATGCATTACTCGTTGCGTTAATTAAAGGCCACGGAGCAAAAATAATTACGTACCCGACGGCAATAGCTTCTCCCGCTAATGAGTTTCCGGTGGTGTACTTGTCTATGAAGCGAGCGGACCAATAGGCAGGCAAGACGGTCTCTCTTCCAGCGCGAGGATAACCGATCGAATGACGAACAAATCATGCCCGTAACTAGTCGAGTTCTTATTCGTTTGTTTTTTCCCCCAACTCGACACTTTCTCGCCCCATCAACCCCCTCCGTCTTCGCCATAACGTTTCACGACTGCACGACACAGTCCTTAATTATATCCTGCGATGCCTTCATTGCAAACTTCTTGCCCGATCGCCGAGAATTTCGCGCAACTTTACGCCTCATCGCACTCGGCTCCCCCGGGGCACGGAAATTAATGGTGGAAGGGAGTCTTTTCGCGACTGTGATCGTTTGTGATTGCAAGACAATAAAAATTGGAAAAGTATTGCAGTTGATAAAAACCGAACGAAAAAAAAATCAGAGAGCTTGCTGAAGTCCTGGTTCAAAGTGAATCAATTTTTCCCGAGTGCGCGAAAATGCGTGTCGATGTAGGAAGATCGACCGGGCTGAATTTCGCCGCTGACAGCACTGTTTCTTTTTTTTGTAACAATGAAGAGAAGTCTAAAATAATTACGAACGAAGGCTAGAGACTTCCTTGTTATCTCGGTTTCGTCTGCACACCGAGTTCCACCGTGCGTCCGCTCCGCGATTTATAGTATACGTATAATTGAAAAGGCCAAAGAGGTATGATAGGCGGCTGAGCCTTTTCGATCATGTCGCTCCCGGATATCTTGGAATTCGGGGCAATTGCGTAAAAAAAAGGGGTGTATATATATAATCGCAACGAGAAAACGGCCCGCGCGAGTCCGAAGATTCGGTGCGTAACGGCACGGTACGGTATATGCGCACCTATAATTCTAAAAGTACTATAGCAAACATGACAAGTAGGTAGATTTAAGCGAGAGTAGTGACGGAGAGATGAGATAAGGCAAACAATAATGAAATGAAAGTGTGGTGGTGTAATGTAATAAGCGCGCGTCAACACGAGGAAGTGCCGGTACACAGTTTTGTCAAGTGTACCGATCGTGTTGATATTTCTTTTCTCTCGGGTTTATGATAATGCGCTCGCGTTGAACGTCTTAGAAGCGACGTGAGTAACCGGCGTCGTACAACTTGCAAAGACTGTCGGCGCGGCCTGGCATGCCACTTGCGCTGTGCATGCTCGGCACCGAGACCGAAACGGACAGCGCCTCTTGGTGCTTGAGTATTTGCCTGCGCCGCTGCCAGGTGAAGGTCCAAGCGGCTATGACGATTATCTGCGCGAGGAGGAACACCGTACCGGCTATTATTGCCTCACCCATGTTGACGCACAGGCCCGAAACGCCCGATGTGAGGTCCTCGCTCTCGACGAAAATCGTGTCCTTGGCCGTGGCGGTGCGATTGCCCAGCTTGCCGTCGCGCTCGAAGCCAAACTTGTCGGTTATCTGGATGGACTGAACGAGAAGCAGATCCTCGCGGGTCTGCGACGCCGAGCGACGTCTTCGACGGCGACCGAAACTTATCACCGAACGAAGCTCGCCGGTCGATTCCTCCTGGTTGCACTGCACCGGCTCGCACGTCGGCATGCAGGGGGTCACCAGAGCACGGAATTGCACCACCTCCGAACTCGGGAACTTGAAGGCGTCGAAGTGCGAAAGAAGAATCTGAAAAAGATACAAACTCCTGTTTAATACGTATTCGAGTTTAATGAAAGGTCAGATTCTGAGCACGAGTAATATAGTCAATCTCCACCGACTCTACGGTCTGTTCGCGTTTTGGATCAAGGATTAGGTCATGTTTTGTATTAAACCAAGAAGACCTAAGTCCCGTATAAATGACCCTGAAGATATCTGCATGGCATCAAATTTCATCTTTGGCACGTCTCTACACTGATAAAAAAGTACAGTTAAATCAACAAAGATTCAGGCAGGGACGTTCAAGTAAATATTCAGTTGGTCGAACAAAATATTTCAATGACTCAAAAATATTTTCGTGAAATCACCCAACAAATTGTTGAACTAACAAATTTTTTAGCTGCGCCAACAAAATATTTATTTGAACGTCCCTGCCTGAATCTTAGTTGATTGAACCGTATTTTTTATCAGTGTAACAGTGCACGGCTTTAGGAAGAATGAACAATTGTTCACTTATAGAATTTTATTCTCCAAGTGAACTGCCTTGAGCAAAGTTTGTGCGATGCAAAATACAGCTGTTATAAACTTGATGGAATTTTGTCTCATGCTGATATCTTCAGGGTCGTCCGTATAACTAGTTAGGTTTGGAGTAAATTTAAGAATCATTTAAATTTCTCAATCGGTTGTCAGGGTTCGTCATTGTGGGATTATCATTGCCGCATCGGGGATGAACTATTATTTTTTAATTCCCAAAATGTTCCGTCTCCATCCGGAGTGGGAGAGCGTTCGCCAAAGACGGAAGAAGTGACGATGAGGGATCGTCGCGTTAACACGGCCCTGGAATCGTGGGAGGAGGACGGAGGGTTGAGCGATCAATCATCTCTTGTACACGGGCTAAGAAAATGGGAGGGAAGGGGGAGGTGGCAGTTGAATTCTCCGGGGACCATGTTTGTGATAAAAAGTTATGAAAGCTTCCACGAAGATTACCGTTTCTATCGTGCGACTGGTGGTCCCGTAACAGTGCTAATGCACCGAGTACGTGCGTTACGCTCTTCCCTCACTTGATTAGATACACCATAAAATCTCGCGCAGCGTTTGAGTAAAAAAAAAATTGAAGAATCAAGCGCGGTTCCTTCTTGCCGTGGCTGCGGAGCGGTCATTATACTATTTCTTTGGAGTTCGTATTTCTTGAACTGGCGAGCAACTGGTGTCCTCGCTTCACAAATCGTTTCTACATGCACTCATCTTTCATTCGCGATAATCTTTATTCACATCTGCTTGCGACGCATGAACACAGGAAGAACGAAACCCGTTGACCGGATCGCTCATCCAAATAATTAGTTCTATGAAGTCTGAATCCTAGTTGTAAAAATTGCTCAAGGGTTCCTCACATTAATTTTACTATTTCCAACTCCAGTTTTTATCTTTGATTAATTTGATTCGCTTAGCTTCTTCGTTCAAGTTTTTCCAATTTGACCGGATCGCTCATCCAAATAATTAGTTCTATGAAGACTGAATTCTAGTGGTAAAAATTCCTCAAGGGTTCCTTACATTAATTTTACTATTACCAACTTCAGTTTTTATCTTTGATTAATTTGATTCGTTTAGCTTCTTCGTTCAAGTTTTTCCATTTCGATTTTTTTACTCCATTGGAATTACTTATTTGCGTCGCCTTTACTGTTATTTTTCGAGTGTGCATTTATCGCGAGCGTATGCAGTTCGGATAAGAACCGGACAAATCTGGTTATGACGCCTGTTGCCATTGCGACAGCGCCGGAATATCCGAAAAAGGATCGACCTCCGAGGCAGCGCCCATCCACACAGCAAACTATACAAGAGTATCAGCACTTTCCCCGATCGCACAGATCGTGCCTGCAGTCCCGACCAAGATCCCCTCTGACTTTATTAACTCCACCCGGCGAATACAAGATCTCGGCAGAATGCAAGCTAAGGCGTTTACTTAGATGCGATGAGAGAGTGAAAAAAAATGCTCGATCCGTACGTGCCGTATCCGCTGCATCTGCGACCTGCCTTTTTCGCGGCAATTCGCATTCTACAGCATTCTGGCTCCAGAATACACGCGAGTTGCCAGTTCGACAAACAGCGGAGCGTCGTATCGTGGTCAAGCAATGCCCTGACGATGACGACAAAATCGTCACGTCACCTTGCCGGTCATGACGCTCCAGCCGTAAACGTTCTTCCCCTTCCGGCAATCGTGTCACTTCAATCACATCACATCCTTATCGGTTTTACATTACGGTTTTATACTCTTCGCGAGAGTTCTCACTGAGCTCAAAGTCTGGCGCGCTCATATTGTTCTTTATCCTGTCCTGTAAAAGGGATTCTGCAAATGTGACGTTTGCTGAATGTTCGCCTTAGTATTGCTAACGCGATTCTCTGTTTATTTCTTTACTGCCTCAAACGCAATTCTTTCTTATATACTGTCCTTAGATTCCTATAGGGTAAAAGTGGTGAAGATGGCCCACCTCAATTAACACGTAAATCAATGATATATGGACCGGACCATATTCCCCACTTTTACCCTACGTATTTCTTTATATCATCGCGCACATTATTATCGAAACTATTTCTATCTAAACCAAAATAAAATTCCCATATCCCATTTTCCCTCCATTATTCTTCTCTTATATAGTTTCTCTCCATTATCCGCTATTATCCGAAATTATCCGGATCCGAAACTATCCGGACGCGAAATTATCCGGGTATTCGAAACTATCTAGGTATTCGAAACTATCCGAGTATTCGAAACTGTCCGGATCTGAAGCGTCATGTGCGGCTATCCTTGTTCTCGGGTAATTTCGGATATCCGGCTGATTCGGATATAAATAGTTGCCCCATTTAGCGACACAATACACGACTGGCCCTAAACTGTGCGATGGCGAGCGGCGATAGTAATTACCGATCGAGTAAACCGTACAGTCGATATCACTCAATCAGTGATTGGCACCCTTCGAATTGCATTCGGCGCAAAGAAGCAGAACCGCACCAATATCCGGTCACCGGCAAAGTTCGGCTGATGAAAAGAAGTGGATGGCCGGGAATCCGGAAATGTCAATGACCTCTTGTGAAGTGCCGAAGACTGTGCCATTTGCGGGAGCGCTCTTTCCGCTGTACCGCGGATTGTCGCGACTCGACAGCATGTTCGCTTTGTCGCTATAGCCTTTCCGGCTGTACGCGGGACGAGGGAAACGTTTCCAATTTCGTTCAAAGGCGACTCGTCGCCTCTCGCTCTCTCCCACGATGGAAAACCATCCCCAACGTCAGCGTCCGAGCTTCCCTCGTCCCTCCGTTCTTTTTCTTCGCTCGCTCTGCTCGCTTTTTCATTCTTTTTCGTTACGTGACGGACATACAGGCGCGCGTTGTGTTTCACCCGCCAAAACTTTTCGTAGAAATTCGACAGTCGGAGAAGAAGGGACGCGATGGAGAGAGAACGATGGGAGGGATGAAAAAAAGAAAATAGAAATATAGCGACTCCGTAGCAAACGCCCGGTCTGCATGTGCAGGGCCGACCGCAGTTTGGCTGCGAAAAGTCTGCAAAGGCGGGACATCGAGGGTCTCTACTTGTCGTTGACTTCGCCGGAAGTACACTCGTTTCTCTTACCGGTCCGCTAATAAAATAACCTTCGCGAAGCTGCCCAGCACCTCCGCGCCGGGTAAAGGGGGTTCGGATAGGTGGACGGTACGTATAGGCACCTCCGGCGAAGAGCAAGTTGGCTCGAGGGTGGAAGCAAGGGGGTTGGTGTACGACCGCGAGCGCCAGAAACTGCTCGAGAGTTTCTCGTGAACCTCTGGTAAATGCCCGTACCGGTGAATTTATGCTCCCTACCTGTGCCCGCGCGTATTTCATCGGTTCGCGCACGCGCGTTGCAACTTGCCGTCGCGTTTTTACCTCGGGCTCGCTATATCCATCGGTTAGCTCTGGCAGCCGAAGCCACTGGCGAACTGGCTTGGGACCGTTTCTACGTTACGTCGGCCCCCTTTTTCTATTGCCGTATAACACGCTCAAACCGGCAGACGTTTTATCGCCGTCCCAGAAACCTCTCGGGTACGCGGCTGTTGAAAGAAAGGTCTTGCGCGTGAATATACCGGTGAGAAAGCAAGCGCATTATACGCTGTGTACACTTATTTCATGAACCTCCTGCATTCCCAATACGCTGGAGATTCTCACCGTTTTTGCGTCGCGTAGATTTTTACCTCTGCTGTATCTCTTGGTTGTTTTTATTCTTGGTTTTGATGGTATTCAAAGAAATGCTGATTTCTATCAGTGTCATGTCGATGGCCTACAACTAAGCCAAACAAGCTGTGTATAAGCACGTCCCTTTCTAGCATCAGATCACCGAAATATTCTTTTCCTACTACTTTTTGATTGCGACTTGTTCATTGAGAAAAATAAATAGTTGGATTAACCAAGCCGCGGTAACATTTGTCTAAAGGTGTTATTTGGTTGGCACAACAAAAATGTCTGTTTGAATCGACTGAACCAAATAATGGTTTAACCAAACTATGCTTTATTTGTACCAAACAGGTTTTCGTTACTACAACTATTTTTTTCTTACTGCTTGTACACCTTTATTTTGATCTCAAACTCCCGATTACCTGGATACGCTCACAGTTTATAGGTGGAGTTGATTTTTGCCTCCACTAAAATATGTCTTGGGTTGATTTTATTCTCATTTTTGATGGTACCGAAAAAAATGCAGATTTGTAAAAATGTTGTCGATGGCTTGATAGCACGAAGCCAAACAGGCTGTGTATAAGCATAGCCTATACATGCCTTTCTGACATCGGACCGACGATATGTATTTTTCCTATTACTTTCCGTTTGCGACTTGTTCATTGAAAAAAAGAAATGGTTGGATTAACCAACGCGCGGTCACATACGTTCAAAGATGTTATTTGGTTGCTACAACAAAAATGTCCGTTTGAATCGACCGAAACAAATAATCGTTTAACAAAACTATGCTTTATTTGTACCAAACAAATGACAGCTTTTGGATAATCCAACCATTTCTTTTCTCAGTGTCTATACATATTTATTTTTATCTCAAAGTTACGAATGCATGAGGCAGTGAGAAACAAATTCAAACCAAAGTGCTTCGCGGTATTTTATCCCAGGAGGGATCGCCAGCACTATGGCAACGGCGGGCACGGGTTTAGCTTCTCAGTGCACAAGCTAACAGCTTGTAGACCCGTGTCGGTTGAGGTTGGACGGATAGAGATAGAGAATGCAAATATTGATCCTTGCAATTCCGCAGAAATTAGAGGTCTCCGCGCACCGTAAGCGCTTTCAAGAGGATAGAGCAGTTTCGTCTCATCTGATAACGCGAACGCTGCTTTATGTGAGCTCTGGCCTTAATGGTACAGCTATAGCGCGGCTATAACCCCGTGCAATGATTCTCGGCGTATTTGAAACATTCTCGGAAATCGCCCGGACCAACGAGCCCGTTTAACCGCGAATCATATCGTAACACCAAGGTTCACAGTGTATACACGGAGCTATAACTATGCAAATAGCACGCATCGCCGCTCAGGAAATTGCACAAGCCGATCAGATTTGTCAGTTTTTTTTAAATAAATATTATCTCACTAGCTGATTTCCGAGCGAACTTCCGAAGGGTGCAGGGTTACGAAACACGTTGATACAGTCGTAAAGTTCCGTCGTTTACCCGCCGGACTGCTAATCGATGTATCTTCGAGAAATGAGATTTTTTTTTAGCGTCAAGTAAAAACCTCGCGGTAAAACCAATATTTCCATTACCGGGGCGAATAGGCAAGTCTCTTGTTCGTTGAAAGAGAAACAATGTTCTGTCGGCGAGTCGTACTTCGGTGAAATTGCGTGGAACGGCGCAATCAGTCAATGATCTAGCAGCTTTGTGCCATTCCGTCGTTGAACTCCCATTTTCTTCGCCATTCACTCCTATCCGCCGTCGGTGCAATGCCGGTGAGACCGACCGATTATACCGCGCGGTGTGTTGACTTTGTTGTCGGTATTTTCTTTTTTCCTCCTCCTCTCTCTCTCTCTCGCGCGCGCGACATTTTTATCTGCCTACAGAGATTGCAAGTGCGACAAATGCTGGTTTCTCCTTCACACCGCAGGTCGACCTCGCAGTCACCATCTCGGCGCGGTTCAAGCACGCCGCGCGCGCGCCAAGTAAATTACTTTCCTCGAAGCGCCGAAGCCTGGAAACTCGCCGCAGCTGACACCGTACCGGTGTCTCTCGCTTGATATCGTCGCCATGCAATACTCGACAGGATACTCCGCGAACAGTAACTTGTTCTTTCCGCTCATTCTACTGCTCCTCTCGATTCTACCCCCACCCCCCTCCCCCGTTCGCCTCCCGTAGTTTTACGAACCGTGTCACGTATATTTGTTATTATGCCGCCGGTAATGATAAACTTTCCTCGATATCGTTACGCGAAAGAACATTGGTGCGTTCCCATTAAAAAATCTCTATACTTATGAACGACAAGCTCGACATACATTAAAAAACTTGCATAATTTTAAACTATTTTTCAGCGCTGATTAGAAATCCGTAACTCACTTTACCGTCAGCGTGATGTTTGATTCCGAAATTTGTGTCAGGCGTAACAAAATCAAATTTCCAGAAAATTCAAGAATTTTAAAATCTTATAAAATCCAAACGGTTCGATCCATTTTGGCAAAATTTAATATAGGAAATTGTACAGTGTTTCGACGTTTCAGACTATTTTAAGTGCTCTGACACAAAAATCAAAATTTTTTTTTTCGAAGTGACACTATTTTACAACCACGTGCGGAACAGACGTAAGGGCCTAAGTTCCATTCGTCTCTATCACCTTCACCACGAATACCTCTATGATTTTGCTGATTACCAACGTTGAATACACTCCGCCAAGTACCCCGGGTAATTGAACTTTATATGCATATTATACAAATCATTCATTGTCTACTATTTACTCAAAGACTCGATATTTGCATACAAAAACCCGTTAAGCTCTCGTTAAAGCTTGTACAATATAGAATTCTATGAGCACACGCGAAACCAGACGCTGGATACCTGTTATTCTCTCAACGCTTCCCGACCCTAAGCGATTATCCGCGGCTATGAACCCTTCAATTAATAATGACGGGCAAGCCACTTAACGATGCTTATGCGGTTGTTTGCTGGGAAGAAAAAAAAATGAAAAACCAAAGAGGAAGCGAAGACGAGAGCGTGCTCCACGTTGTTTGTAGGTAGGCGCGTAGGTACGTACTCCATCGCTCTTTGTGTTACTCTCGACGATGCTTGCTAAGCTACGGCCATCCAGAAACGAGAGTCTCGTCTTGTCCTTTAGCCACCGGCCGTACGAGTTGACGTACGTACTCGACAAACCCTTCGACTCTCGGCGTACGTGAAGCGCGCGAGGCTCGAAAAGCGGGGGCCACCCACGTGCGTGTCATCGCGGCCGCCCTTCGGCGTCGAGTAGTTACGCGTGGCAAATTGCTCGAGGGCCCCCGGTTAAGGTGTACCCGCCAGCTGGGCCGTCTACCAGTATGATTGATTAACGCGGGATGGCCAATTGTTATTGCCACGAGTCTGACCCTCCTTCTTACCATTGAAATTTTCATTTAATCTTCCTCCCACTCGCGACTTCCTCTGTCTCGAGTTTACCGGCTCATTTCAGACCTTCCGACAGCATATCAAGTTTTGTTCCGTAAAAGAAAAAAAAGAAAAATATATCTAAAGACTCGCTTTCTACCATGTGGATGGAGTTTGTCCGAATTCCACCTATTTTTTGAACATTTACGAATTCTTCTTACCATTTATAAAATTATTTGAGCATTTATGAAATCATTTAAGCACTTATGAAATTATTTGAGCACTTATGAAATTATTTGAGCACTTATGAAATTATTTGAGCACTTATGAAATTATTTGTGCACTTATGAAATTATTTGAGCATTTATGAAATTATTTGAGCTCCTATGAAATTATTTGAGCACTTATGAAATTATTTGTGCACTTATGAAATTATTTGAGCATTTAGTAATTTTTTTGAGGTTGCAAATGTTAGTTTTATTATTCTGTAGAAACTGGTGTTTGCTAATTGAACTATTGACTTCTTCGTGTATGCTATTTATCGGAGTTCCTAGTTGGTCTGAGGATGAGTATGCGAAGTGTGTCGAAGTCGCTCCCACATATAGCATAACCCGCGACGAGAGGGCATTACCCGCGACCGCGAGCAAATTACCACCGAGCGTCAATTATCCCTAACGATAATACGATAATGGGCTTGTGGGCGCCCTCGCGAGTGAGAAACCGTCCGGCCTCGCCGGCTCGCGCCCGCGACGACGATTCCTCTTGGGAAATCAATTTCGAAGAGTGCCACGGTGAGCCCTGCGAGATCTGCTACTCCAGCCCGGCCGAGCTATACCATTGCAACCAGCCATACCACCAACGAGTTCTCGAGATTCAGTTGGGCTCTTCCGAGCTGGAGGAACACCCGGCCCAACATCGACGTTTACGAGTGAACTCGTGATCGGGCTTAAAAAAACTCCGCCCTATCGCGAATTGCATAAACGAACGACCTCCGCTGCACTTTTTTATTTTTCCTTAAGATTTCAATCAGATTTCGCGAATTTTCAGCACAAATTAATTCTGGCAAAATGTTATCATAATTCAAGGGCCGAGGCAAAATTACAACCGTTCTTATAATTTTTCAGAATATTTTCACCCCTAATCTCAAAGAATTACTATTTTCAGTCTCAACCGAAAAGTCGGTTCATCGCACAGAGAAAAAAAAATCATTTGAGTCAACAAAATGTGCGCTTACGGGTGGCGAAACAAATGTTTGGTTGATCGAAGGAAATACCACGTTGATCGAACTAACAGGCC
>JAPYZC010000542.1:0-49722 GCA_030522665.1 Ichneumoninae sp. A BG-2022a | reverse complement strand
AATCATTTTCATAAAAAAAAGTTTTGTTGCCGGGTAATTTGTTAACCAATTAATTTTTTGATGAACTTGTTAATAACATTTTGCAATTATTATTATGCACAATTAATCTTCTCGGTACCTTTAGTATACATGTTTTTTTCAGATTTTTACAGCATCAAGAAGTACTTGCAATTTTCTCTTATTGTTCTCGAACTTATACGAAGTCAGCGCGCAGCGAGACTCCCTCCTTAAGGGGATGTGAAGCCAGCTTCCAAAAATTGACAATCAATTTTGTTTTTAGGGTATTGATCGCTCAGGTTTGGTTGCGAATTCTTGCATTAACCGGATATCAATTGCGGTATTCCGCATGGTCTTATACCCCGATCATTAAGGGGACGAGGTATGTGAATGGACGATAGCTTAGGTAAAAAAAAAGAAAATAAACTAGAGGATCCCATCGCTATTTGGTTTGCCTCTCGGTCACTAGCCCAGCGATTAAGATCGGCGGGCATGCAACACACTCAGGGTGTCGGCTCTATCGCCGCGAGGAACGCCAAGAATTCGCACGTATTATCCCGTCAGTCGTGTCACGGACGGCAGAGACCTTGCTATACCGCTGCTATCGTCGAGGTATTATTATCGCTGAGGTAATGAAATATTCTCGGGATTAACGTTAAGTAGAAAAATTATGTGTATTACAGTATATATAACGAGCCACCCTCGCGGGGTTTAAGCGCATCCGGTAATTGAATATTTTACTAATTTACGACGACCGGACACTTTTTTGTACGAATGATCTCATGTAATATTTCGTTCGAAATATTATCACAACAATTTATTTATAAAAAACATAAATTTGCATATTTTGTACCTACGATTGCATTCGTGGATTATCACAACAATTTATTTATAAAAAACATACATTTGCCTATTTTGTACCTACGATTGCATTCGTGGATTATCACAACAATTTATTTATAAAAAACATAAATTTGCATATTTTGTACCTACGATTGCATTCGTGGCTTATCATAACAATTTATTTATAAAAAATATAAATTTGCATATTTTGTATCTACGATTGCATTCGTATTATATGACAATAATTTGTTGATAAAAACATAAATTGCGATATTTTATATTTACGATTGTATTCGCACCTTATAGACGTCCAGCTGTCCGCAAAAGCGATCGAATCGCTCGTACAGATTCTGGAGCATGTTGATGACCATCATCGGGGTCGCGGTCGAGCATATCGCGGTGAAACCGACGATATCGCTGAACAGCATTGTCACGTCGGCGTAAGTTTTTGCCTCGATGGTTTCGCCTGTGGCAGATATCGTACAGTCGAATCAATTTTATTGACCGGCCACGTGGAATCACTGGGTCGGGGCGCAAGTACGAGGATCGTAAAGCCCCGTGCAGTTTACGAGCAAATCTCTCCCTATCGCTCTTCCTATTTGCTCTTCTACTGTTCGCGTCCGTTTCGCCGCCCCTTCATCAATGCTCGCTGTCCGAGACCGAATTCTACGACTTGACTGCCACTCGAACGTCCCGAAGTCGTCAGAATATTAGAGAACCATGACGCGCAAGAGACAGTAATTCGAGTCGCCTAACAGTCCATTCTTCCATTTTCTTCGGGTTGCAAAGTCTTCGCCTTATACGCCGTAATTTTACGATCGATCGTAATAAGCTGACCCACTTTGGCCCGATCTTCCAGCGATATTGCACGCGACTCGCTACCCAATTTCAGAGCCCTCATCGTTGCTAATCGCCACGCGAGCAACCCGATAGCTAACCATGCTAATTCCCGGAGGGGACGTTAAATTTGCAAATTTCTCAACTTCAAGTGGCACAATAGAAGTTTCGGTAATCGGTTGGGACCGCCAGTTTCACTAAGAAGCCGCCTCGGCAACGTCGTTCCCGGGTCTTCGTTCCCTGTACACACTCGGGCCGAAATTTGTTGAAAGTGAAATTCCGAAAGTTGGACAAACTACTGAAACTGTTAGAGAATTCGCTCGAGCCGGAGACGTTCGAGAGGCCCGAGCAAATGTGCCGTCCTAGAATAATTTGGGTTTCCGGATGTAATTGAATACCCGAGAAGCTTTTGAAGAGCTTTCATCGTGGGGGCTGTGAATTGTTAATATCGGGAGTTTGAACAGCCTCTAGAATTCTCAGTGACGCAGAAAATCGGCTTCGCTGTTCACGCTGTTTGCGCCGCTAGGATGGGAACAATTTCGAAGCTCGCAGTTACCAAAAGTAACTAAAACGGGGCATTTTTCATTTCCGAAATAATACTTTTTACGAGCGAAGTTCCTCATGGACAGTTACTAGCTTCAGCGTCGCGACCTCCCATAAATCGACAATTCCCTTCGATATTCTCGAATTTACGCCCTTTTATCTTTTAACTTTTTTTTAGAATTTTATAAATTGTAACCGGTGTCTCGACGATAAAATCGGTTGAAAAGAATGTTAATCGTACATACGAAGCCCCAGACGTTTCGCGATGTCCGGCGGAATGAGATGAGGCAGACGGATATTTTTTCCCTGTTATTTTACCAAAAATGCCAAAAAATTACTAAGCGGGACATTTTTAATACCGATTTTTTTTATTGCTTCCGACCGAAGTTCCCATTGGACAGTTACCGTCTTCAGTGTCGCGAGCTTCCCTAAATCATCGCTCATCGCTATTCTCGAACGTATTCGCTTTCTGCCCTTATTTTTTTTTTTTTAGAATTTATAAATTCCAAAAGTTGTTTGGACGATAAAATCGGTTGGGAGGAATATTAATCGTACATACCGAGCCACAGACGTTTCGCGATGTCCGGCGGAAAGATGAGATGAAGCAGACTGACATTTTTTTCCCTCTCGGCGTCGACGGCGCGATTCGCTTCCTCGATCGAGCTTTTCAATTTGTCCATTCGTCGCCTTAAGCCGTCCTGCGTTATAAAAGGAAGTCAGGCTTCTCAATATAGCACTACACAATATGCGCGCGGGAATGCAATCACGCGCTATGTAGAATGGAACCGATTCGCCGAGGTATTCTCCAGACTCGAACAGACAGGAAAAAAAAGACGTAACTGGGAAGAAAAAACTTAGTCGAGCGGTCGACCTAAATTCGGAGGAATACCGAGCGCCAGTTATTTCGGAATAATAATTGGACGATCGACTCACCTGAGCCCTCGCCTGCTCGCCCACCAGAATTACGTCCCTCGTTGCATCGTGAAGTGGAATATCAGATATGAAGAGCCCTCTGCCAGTAAGTCCCTCCAGACCATTGAGAAACGGCGAACTCACGAACAGAATCGAATCCGATTCTGGACAGTGTACCATCTGACCCTTCAGCTCCAAGCCCTGTGTTCCAAAATAATTATGGAAAATATGTTTCTGTGATAAAAATAAACTTAAAGGTTGCTTGGCAAAAAACAAGGAGAACTTCTTTCTCTCATCCAAAGGGTTTTTTTTTTGTCAGGACATGCAAATCTTAAAAAAGTTGCGATGCGATCGTTGATTCCATACGATAGTTTGTAAGACTTGCCCTCGGCGGAAATCTGTTTCTTTGATTAAAAAAAATAATTATTTAAAGGCTGCTTGGCACAAAAAAGAGTAATTTCTTTTACGCATTTAAAGAGCTTTTTTGTAAGGACATGCAAATCTTAAAAAAGTTGCGATGCGATTGTTGATTCCATACGATAGTTTGTAAGACATTACCACGGGGAATATTTGTTTCTTTGATTAAAAAGAAATTACTTAAAGGCTGCTTGAAAAAAAACAAGGGGAATTTCTTTTTCTCATCCAAACGGGTTTTTTTTTTTTTGTAAGGACATGTAAATCCTAAAAAAGTGACGATATGATGGTTGATTCCATACGATAGTTTGTAAGACATTACCTCCGCCGGAAATTTGTCAGCGCCCTGGGGCTTCTGGAGCGCGAGTACGAACGGTGTATTCGCCCTTTTCAGAATCTCATGAAAGGTCAGGGTAACGCCGCGGGGCCTTGTGAAAACGAAGTACGTCGATATATCACGACCGAGTATGCTGATGTTTTGGCCAAATATGCGCATGAAACCGACGCCGAGCTGTACGAGTTCGAGCTGTCGATCAACCACGAAGTGCCACGGAAACGCCTTGCAGAAACTCGCGACCCCCATCCGGAGATCGGCAGCCTCGAGCGACAGTGGACGGAGTTGGGCCGTCACCACGTCGAAATCATCGTCGTTTTCCGGCACCAATTGCTGATCGTACCGCTCGGGCGTTATCCGGTATCTGTGGATACAATAGAAGTCGTATGCATTCAACCGACAAACAAAAAATCCATTCTTTCGGTATTTTTTCACAAAACGTTGCATTGTCTACGTATATCAAAAAGTAATCAAAAAGTAATCTGAAAGTAATCTAAAAGTAATCTAAAAGTAATCTAAAAGTAATCTGAAAGTAATCTAAAAGTAGTAATCTAAAAGTAATCTAAAAGTAATCTAAAAGTAATCTAAAAGTAATCTAAAAGTAATCTAAAAGTAATCTAAAAGTAATCTAAAAGTAATCTAAAGGTAATCTAAAAGTGGGGGAGAGCGGGGAAAAATGGCATAGCGGGGCAAAATGGGATAATGAGGCAAAACGTAACTTTCCAATAACTTCTGGATGGTGGCGGTGATGGTGAGTGGGGCAAAACGTCGTTGAAAATCCGGATGTATCGTTAGGATAAAATGGGACAGTCAAAAATGACTGGAAAATTGAGTTTTACCCCCGCTGTCCCGTTTTGCCCCACTGTCCCATTTTGCCCCGCTCTCCCCTAACCTAAAAGTAATCTAAAAGTAACCTAAAAGTGATCTAAAAGTGATCTAAAAGTGATCTAAAAGTGATCTAAAAGTGATCTAAAAGTGATCTAAAAGTCATGTCGGCACGATTCCCGGTACAATTAATGAATGTTCGATTCAACAGGACGAAGAGTTTGAGAATTATGCGTTTCATCATTTTCGGCAGTAGCCGCGAGTTTCATCAATATTTATTTGTTCCATCGGCGCCGTCGTATTTGTATGAATCTCGACGAGACCGGGCTCTTTCACATTTACATTCGTCGCCCGACGGTTTTTGCCGGAACGCTCCGGTCTGGCGATTCGTAATGTGCAAATCGCGAATCTTGAAACGGGGTAAAAAAAATGGGGGAAAAAAATAAGCACTGTGTCAACGTAACTACCGAGCAAACTCGGTGGTTTCGCGAGGAAACTACGAGTGCACGTACGACTCGACGATAAAATTCAGTGGAATTCAAATCGCGTGAGGCGACGTTGCCGGCCTATTCCGTCGTTCGAAATCCTACTGTTTTTATCGGTACAAGCAGCTATACACGGGCTAATACAGTTATAACGTCCTGTATAACTACCATGCAGCGACGAATAACACTGGCCGATATAACCGCGTCGAATCGGCGTTTTCTGCGAATTCATTCTTCTACCACATTCAACTCGATATTCCGCGAATAATCCGGTTTTATTTCACGTCTCGCACTCTGGAGCCGAACTATAAAGTTTCGTGTGTGGTGTACCACTATTATACTGTTCTGGTTTAATTACGTGTGTCTCGATGACTTGTGCACAATAACGTGGTGGACAACAGCGCTGTACTCTATCGTCGTGCGCAAAAAAATCTCATATTTCTATCAGAACTATGTCACTTCCGGTCGGATAATGAGATTTGCAAATTGGACGTGACGCATTTCTCATATTTCTGTCGGAAATACGTTATTTCCGGTTTGATAATATGATTTTTCGGCCGGACGTGACGTCATACCGGAAATACGTCACTTACGGATTGAAACAAATCGTTTTTTGCCTAGACGTGACGTACTTTCGGTACGACGTCACTTCCGATCGAAAAAATTAGACTTTAAAACCGGAAGTGACGTATCTTCAGCGAATCTTCGGACATACTTATAGCGACGGTGCAAAGTGCCCGAGCCGCAACGACGTGCTAGTTGATATTGTTATTAACACTGATTAATATTAATTAACGTTAAGATCACCTGAAGAACTTCGTGTTGTATGGGTCAGGTAGTATATACACGTCAGCCTTGTCGTTATAAAATTGACTGGCGATGGCTTTCAGACTGCCGACGAGGAGAAAGGCGATGGACGGGTGGTCAGTCGTAAAGTGTAGTTCGAGTGCTCCCGGTGTGGCGATGCACACGAATTCGGCCTCGTTCTCCGAGCCAGACTGGTGCTGTACGACGTCGTTCACTCCGTCAAGGGTCGTTAGAAATGCAGTCAGGTCATTTCCGAGACATCGAAAGGCCCGCTCGAGAATGCCGACGCATGCAGTCGAAATCAATTCCTGTCCCAAGTGGTCCAGAAACACGTTCACGTCGATGTCTAAAACAGACATAATGTTTCGTCGGTTATGATTATAACGAAGAGCCGAGTGGCTCGCACCATCGTTACTGCACCGCAACCTCATAATTTAGCCCATTAATTATTGATCATCACAAGAGATACGCGCCATACCGAGGATCCGACAAACTCGATAATCGTTCATTAATACTTCGGTCGAATCAATGTCGGGTCAAGCGCAATTCATCAAATTCTCCTTCGGCGTTATCGTAGAATCTGTGCATAAAATCTTTTTACAACCCCATTAACGCTTCATGACAATCGCCATTAAATAGCATATTGCAGGGCGAAGCTCAATTTCTCATCAATTAAGGATAGCGTTTCGATACTATCGAGTAGCGCGACAGTAGCGCGAGGTATTGGAAATTTCATTTTTAGTTCTTTTCAGTTTCAATCTTTTTACATCCCCATTAACGCTCTATGACAGCCGCTATTAAATAGCATATTGCAGCGCGAAGTTTAGTTTCTCATAAAGTAAGGGTGCCGTTTAGATACTCGCAAGGCGCGTGACACTATATCATTTTATTTTCCATTATTTTCAGTTCCAATCTTTTTACAACGTCATTAACACCTCATGGCAACCGCATTAATTTTTTATTAATTAAGGGATGGGTGGATCGGGGTAACTTGAGTGAGTGCGAACAATATTGTATTGATTTGTCGCGTGCGATGAAAAATGATGGCCGAATAATCACATAGTTAACTGGAAATGCAATTTTATCATGTGAGTGCTGAGAAAAAGTGAGAAACGAAAGATTATTATTATTTCATTCCATCAAATTGCGCTATAGACATATAGTCGTCTATTGCCACTTTTTGTTTTATTGCATTTCCTTGACGTGCCGATTTATACTAATTTTTCCTTGCATTTTTAATTTTTATGTGAGTTGGAAATTATTTTTAACTTTACAAGCGTAATTTCTCATTAATTATGGGCAACGTTTTGATAGTCGAGCGACATTGTCCGAGGTATTGGCAATTTCATTTACAATTTACTTCCACGAGACTATTTTTATTTATTTTTTGCTTTTTGTTAATTTTCTTGCTGTTTTCATGCTACGCAAAATTTCTGTGGGATGATTAAGCCGGGGGTGAGGTTTATATTTCACCGTGTACACGCTCCCATTAATGAGCACAAGCCCCGGAATACACGTCGTATTATTCTCTGGGTATTTCCATTGCGACAAGCACCATTGATCATTTGTTGCAAAGCCCCAAGCGACTGCTCGTGTGAATTAGCAGTATTGCGCGCGGTAAAAGCAGTCAAGCGCGGCGGCAACGTATATTGGGCTCCTCGTGAACGGAAAATTAAGTTACTACCAGGTACGCGAACTCGTCAACTCGCAGCTAATATCGGTTTCGCCAAACTCACCTCTCGCCGCTCCCGCCACCGTCGACAAACATCCGGTGTTTCGCGTTTCAACCCTTGAAGCCCCAACGTTATCTTCCGTTCAAAAAATGTATTTCTCTTTTTCAACGTTCACAGATTTTTCAATAATAATTCAACCACTCGAGGAAAAATCTTAGAAATGCTCAATTAAGAATCGCATCCAACGAACTTTCATGTCCAGAAATAAATCAAGTTGATTAAAAAGTAAAAAAAAAACAAAATTCGCCTTCTTTATTGAACGTGAAAAGTCTTGCCAGTTCGTGGACGGAAGGAACTTTGTTTTCGGAATCTTACAAGAAGCACAAGAAAGTTCTTTTTGGTCTCTTTGTAAACGCAAAATTAAGTTGCGTTAAATTAAGCTCACCGCTTTCCGTTCCTAGCACGATCGACAAATACCCGACATTTCACGTTTCAAGCCTTCAACTCCCAACTTTATTTTCCATTGAAAAAATTTATTTCGCTATTTCAATTTTTAAATACCTAAAAATAATTCAACGAAGTTTCTTGTCCGGAAATAAATCAGGTTGATTAAAAAGTTTAAAAAAAAAATCGTGTCTTGTATCGAACCTGAAAAGTCTTGTAAGTCCGTGGATGATGGATCTTTGTTTTTGGATTCTCACGGGAAGCAGAAGAGAGTTCTTTTTTTTAAGTTAGGACACTGAGAGTAGCCAGTTTGTGTGACACAGCGCGTTATTTCATGTTTCACTGCCCACCTTCGTAGTTCAACATTCCCTGTCATACAAGCGTGTCAGGCCACGCGAACAAAAGCCCGCTAAGATATAGTCGTCCCGAAAAGTTTGAGAAATTTTCTTCGCCCGAAGTTTCACATTGTTTTTCTTGAGAGCGAGATTGAAAAACAAACTCATCGCGTCGTCGCGGCGGGCGAGCTCGGAGGATAAGGTCGCATGAATAAACTTTTTTTTTTGCTACCGGGCCGAGAGTCTCGTCGGCGAAACGCGATAAATTCCTCGACCGTGGATGGCGGATATCTGAAGCGAAAGAAGTCTCTGCGGGAAGTAATCCAACATTCTCCTCGGCTGCTCTCTCCTCGATCCGCTTGAAAAAAAAAAAAAAAAAAAAATTATGACCCCTCGAGGTGCCTCAGGACGAGATGTTCACGGTATACATATAGATAGGTAATGTACACATGAGAGTAGCGCTGGGCAAAGTTCGCCACTTACATCGGCATCGCACCGAAAACGCAGAAGCAGTTTCTCTTCGTTACTCGTCGCGAGTGGATATGCGAAGGGCATTCGCCCCGCTTCGAGGAGACGAATGAGCTTTTTTTCAGCAAACTTAACCCATTTAACGATAATCCTTTACGTAAAGGTGAAGTGAGATGAAAGATCTCCGTTAAGTGGCGGGTTTCGGATAAAGGGACGTGCTGCGGTTGGCAACGATCTGTTGTGCGCTGGGCCGTCAGCATTTCGTGGTCCAGCTCTGATACAAGAGGAACGACCGTCGGTGGTCCTGTATAAACAGTCTCGCGAGTATGTTTGAAGAAGGCGAGGAGGCCCGAATAGCGCGGAGGCCGGCGGTCTCGGCGTTGGCCCAACGCCGAGACGGAAAGGCCTCTTATCACTGTTATATAAGGTAGATTGACGCTGAGGTGGATGGGGTCATCATTTTTTTTTTTTTTTTATATGGAGATAAGCGATGAGTCGGTCAGAAGGAGTTCGGATATCGGTCATATTTAAACATCTACTTAATGATTAAACACAAATCCATTACAGACACTCATAGACACCCACGGAGAATGGAATGAATTTCATTCAACGAGCTAAGATTCAACAATTTGATCATTTGGCCCATAGAATGGAATAAATTGTCTAATACATACACTGTAAAAATAAATTATAAATTTAATGTACTGGAATTTGAAGTTTGCTGACATTACTCATATTAATTAAACATTAATGTACTTTGCTTGTAAAGTAACTTACAAAAATGTTCATGAAAAATACAAATTTTATTGTAAAATTGCAACGCACATGTGTTTGAAATTTCAGAAACGGTTTATGTAAAGAAGCTTCCAATACTGTTAACTAATTTTCAAACTAAATTTTTTTACAGTGTATAATATAACCAACCATGTAATGTAATATACTGTGGTTGGAAAAAACCATGCAGCATTTAGTCCATAGAATTCAATCAATTTTCTAATGGTTGCATTTCAGCTCGTTGAATGTCTTCGCATGGAGCCCTAAAAAACGACAACAAAAAAAAAAAACTCTGATTGGCCAGATCACCTCCCGGCGACGTGCGAATGAGAAAAGGTCGGAACTCACGAGTGTTCAGTAGTGCGAGTCGGCGCGTGAGCTAGTGGCCTTTCAGTAGTGCAAGCCAGTTTGCACTCAGACGAGAGTACGGAGGAAAGGAGTTACAAGCGAGTGAGATCGGACGTGTAACCGGGAGACACGGCGCCGATGGTCAGCGAGGCGGCGGAGGAGGAGGAGCGAGGGTTGGATAGCGTAAGAGGAAAACGAGAGGTCGGCGCTATAGGTTGATAGCGCTGCACTGGCAAAAAGACATAAGCTTTCCTCGTCGCGTGTCGAGTCTACCGTTGCACGGCGCCGCGTGTACTCGCGTGTTACACACAGTCGTAAGTCACTCGCGATAATGTGCTTGAAATAGTTGACCAACTCGGGCTCACCGAGAGCGCCGAACAAGAAGAGTCTTTCTCCTCTCTTAAGGAGGTTGGGGCGAGTGTTGTTCATTTTCATTCCGCCTAAATTCGAGAAATTCGGGCAAGAATTGCAAACACTTCCCAATGTTATAAAAATCTGAAAAAATTGATACTTATTATAGGCATTGAAATACGTATGAATTTTTTCAGATTTTTATCTTTATTTTGACTTTTGCACATTTTTCCATGTAAAAAACAAGAAAAATCAAAATAAAGATAACAATCAGAAAAAATGCATACGTATTCCGAAAAATGAACGAATCATTTTTATTAAAAAAAAGTTGAGTTACCACATATTTTGATGAACCGTTTAAAAAAAAAAAATTTGTTAATAACATTTTGAAATTATTATTATGAAAAATGAATCCTTTCAGTGCCTATAATAAGTACGATTTTTTTCAGATTTTTATAACATTGGAAAGTTTTTGCAATTTTTGACCGAATTTCTCGAATTTAGGCGGAATGAACACCACTCGCTCCAACTTCCTTAAGCGCTATATACAATTTCCTAGAATATACTCGAGATCCAACCAACCAGCGTCCTCTCCAGCAGTAGTTCCGGTAGATCTTCCACGGCCCTTCGTCTCTCTCATTCCATTTCGATAGCTCTTCATTCCCCGACTCCGTGTAAGTCAGATATACGATCGCGTGTGGGTGTATCGACTCGTTGATAAAATCGGCGCACGTGCGAAACAAGAACCGACCCTCGCCGACGAGGTGAGCTGCACACCTCTTATCCGAGGCACATACCGAGTGGCCAATTTTCAGTTCTCCCGTCCAGGTACTCAGGCACGTAGAAAATAACTTCCGAGCTGCGTTCCGCTTTCATGTATCGCGGAGGAGTTCCTCCGAGGAACCGGGCAAAACTGGAAGGTGCGAGCGGAGCATTGGCCGCTTTCCGGAACACAATTTTTGTAACTCGATTTTTATCGTGCCGATCATGGAATCGTAAATCAGTTCGCAATGATTGGCTCTGGTGGGGACGATTACAAAATTTTCAATAATTTCTTTACAACGCTTCCTCGAGATAAAAAGCATATTTTTTACCGATCAACTTTTGTCAAAATTATTTATCTTTCTAAAAAAATTGCCCTCCATTGAAGATTTATAACCCTCCATACCTCACGACGGTGAGCGTCTGCCCTATTTTAATTTTTCTACGTATTTTGGTTTTGCCTCGATGGTGAAGTCGGTGCTGAACCCTCCAAGAGCGTGCTCGCATATGAAATTCCAAATCTTTTTAATTTGATTTTTATCGCACCGGTCGCAATCATTGGCTCTGGTGTGGGGCAAAATTTTGATTTTGATTCTTTTGAAGGATTGATTGATTCTTTTGAAGGATTTCCATGAGCCAGTCATATTGTTTACCGGCCAACTTTGGGCAAAATGGTTTTTTTTCCTAAAAAATTGCCTTACATAAAAAATTCAGACCGTCGCATACCGATAAGCCGTTTCCCCGACCTACAAAACATACTTTTTTCGGTCACCTTTCATAAAAATTGGTTTTCTTCCCCAAAAATTGCCTTCCATTGAAAATTCATGCCGTGGCATACTTCACGCCAGCGGACGTCTGCCCTATTTTCGTTTTTCTTCGTATTTCAGTTTTGGCTCGACAGCGAAGTCGTCGGTAGCGCGCCGTCCAAGATCGTGCTCGCGCATAAAATGCCAACATATGTGGATCTAACCCGTTCGGAGGCGTGCAAAGCCGTCGTAAAACCTTCAGTCATCCGTTCGTAAAAATAGTAAAAAAAAAAAATTGCGAGCACGCTCGGCCCAAACGCATAGCCAAGAGGCCGAGGGAAGGAAAACGGTCACTGGCAGCGAGTGGCGGAGCTTTCGCTGCGTACGAACATTATACATTTTCCCCTCACGCTAGAATGAGGTGTGTCGCCGGATCAACCTTCGTCCCAACTGGGTTATGATGTTATTAAAAACGGCTAATCATCTGCCGCCGCGTATCCGCGCGTATAAAAGTTTTGTCGTTTTGAGTCCAGTGAGTCAAACAAAAATTACGCGTTGCCTCACCTACATATCTCTTTCGCGAACCAAAAGATAACGCTCGAAAGAACTCGTTTTACACGGAGAAAAAAAAATCAATTGGGTCAACTTTTTTTTTCGCCAACCATAAGCGTGCATTTTGCACAGTTACTGGTGGCAAAACAAATGTTTGATCTTCGCACGTATAATAAAAGTTTTGTCGTTTTGAGGCCAGTGAGTGCAACAAAAATTACGCGTTATCTCACCTACATATCTCTTTGCGAACCAAAAGATAACGGGGTAAAGAACTCGATTACACAGAGAAAAAAAAATCAATTGGGTCAACTTTTTTTTCGCCAACCATAAGCGTGCATTTTGCACAGTTACTGGTGGTGAAATAAATGTTTGTTCAATCGAAAGGACCACCTCGTTGGTCAAACTAGCAGGCCGTCGAATTGACTGTTTAATCACTACGACAATTATTTCGTTAGATCAACAAAAAAAAATTGTTTTCGACACTCTCAAGCGCTCATTTTTGTGTTGACTCAATCGATTTTTTTTCTCGCTTCCCGGACAATTAACGGTGTTTTTTTAGGCGTTAATGCGTTCCGCGCTCATATTTCGCGAAACGACAGATAATGATCCGTTTGCTCGTTTACAGAAAAAAAAATTAATTGAGTCAACAAAACGTGCGCTTACGGGTGGCGAAACAAATGTTTGGTCGATCGAAAGGAACACTTCGTTGGTGAAACCAACAGGCCGTCGGATCGAATGTTTCTTTAGTCACCATGACAATTATTTCGTTCGATCAACCAAACAAAATTTTTGCACCACTCGCAATCGCTCAATTTTGTGTTGACTCGACCGATTTTTTTTTTCCTGTGTACTCGCGTCCCGGACCATTAACGGCGTTTCTTTCGGCGTTAATGCGCGCCGTGACTGGGAGCTTTGAAATATATAAGCGAACCGTACTAATGGCCTGTATGCCATAAATACAGTCGCTACGACGACGGAGGAAATGGCAGCCGCATACATTAGTGCCGATCGCGGTCCATCGATTGTCCATGGATGATTAATGGGCGGGTTTGTACAACGTACCGAACGTTTGTTACACGACGAGTCAAGCGTGTAGATTGTAAATTATAGTATAATAGTACCGACGAGCGATAACGGCGGGTCTATGTCGGCTAATGCGGCCGAGGCCTATCCGTTTTGATAATCCATTCGCCGCCCGCACATATTAGGCGCCCAAATTGTTGGGCTAACACGTTAAGCCGTGGTCGCTCGCTCGAGCTTCCTGTCGGGGTGAAAGCAATTTTTTTTTGCTGTCACCAAAATAACAGGCCTTTTGAAGTCAAGAATTTAGCCTATGAAAGGTCACTGCAAAAAAAAAGTAAAATACAAGGGGGATTTAATTTCCGATTGAAAAGTTCTTCCCTCTTAAAACTGCTGAAGAAACTTTTTCATTTCTTTAGATATTCGCTCGAGAATCCGAGGAAGGATTGATAATAATTATTTTTGTTTTCTCGTCCGGTGCAATTAGTGGGACGGGAACGAGCAGAGCGAAAAAGCAATAGTGGAAGAAAGCTTCGAGTGCCAAAAGGGGAAGAAGAAGGAGGAGGAGGAGGAGAAGCAGAGAAAGCGGAAGGGTGTGCTTTGGCCCGATGCAATTCAAAGTTACAGCAAACCGCGACTCGAGAGCTTCGTTCGTTCGCTCTCGCGCGAAAACCTTTTCGGTTATACTGTATAGCTATGAAAACTAACAAGAATATCCGATGCTGATAAAGCATGAGCGGTTTTGAGATATGAAACTACGAGGCGGTATATATTATACACTTTTACCGTGTATACCGAGCAATGTTGGAGCTTATCTTCGGGAGAAAAATGTGTGCGGAAAGGATTTCCGATTCAATAGCTTCCGCGAACCGGTGAAGTGCTGAGAACTTCATTGTACTTCATATCTCGGAATATCGACGTTCTAAAGGAAAAAGGGTGTATGAAGTTTGTATAAGCTATGTTTACACAACCATCTGAGATTAGAGCAACGATACTTAACCTTTCAACGCGATGCATCCGCTTTTGTCGAGATAACCAAAATGTAATAATACAATTAATAATATTATATAAATAAATATATATATATATAATTTTGTCGAGATAACCAAAAGTTAAATAGCCAAATAGCCAAATAGCCAAATAGCCAAATAACCAAATAGCCAAATAGCCAAATAGCCAAATAGCCAAATAGCCAAATAGCCAAATAGCCAAATAGCATAGCCAAATAGCCAAATAGCCAAATAGCCAAATAGCCAAATAGCCAAATAGCCAAATAGCCAAATAGCCAAATAGCCAAATAGCCAAATAGCCAAATACCCAAATACCCAAATAGCCAAATAGCTGCGCCCGTACGAGTTGAACTTTTTTATGCCCCTGCTCCAAAATTGCCGACTTCGCTTCACCGCACGGGCGACGATTATCGCGCTCCAAAAAAATTCTATTCTCCGTTCCTCGACGGTTAAAAAAAATGTACGGTACGTGCAGATAGATTATGTCATATATCTATCTCGTGAGTAAAATCCGATGCAAACTAAGTACTCCCGTTTGCTCCACGTGTCTTCGTATTACTATCATCAGCGTTGGGCGTTCCACAGGTAAGCCAAACGACGTAGCGGGGTAGATACAGTAACGTAGGTACTTGGCCTTCGGCTTTGGCGCAGCGTTGTCGACGGGGAAACCGGGGCATTTGAGCGGAAGAAGAGAATCGGGTCTGGCTGGCAGTGGGACGATAAGAAAATCGTTGGGCGCTGTGAGAGAGCCTCGCAAAGAACGGAACGGTGTCTGAATATTTCATGAATTTAATCAACGAACGAGCGAAGGGTATGGCCTTACCTAGGACTCGCGTGTTACATATCTCCGCGCCGCCGCTTCTGCCGCTTTTCCTATACGCGCAGTCAGCATTGTGCGACGATATCGTCGCAGCTCAACTCGAGACAAATTATACCCTCCACCCTATCCTTCCGACGTGTCGTCCTTGCGGTCTTTGCCATCCCTTGCATAATGCACGCGTGTAATATATATCCTGTCGCGCTTCCAGTGAAAATACCTACGCTCGCTTGTTTTACAATTTTATTTGCCGTCAGACGTGACACTCTCTGTCTCTCTTGAGAGAGAGAACGGAACATGGAAACCACGAAACGTAGTCAGGCGCGGTATACTAAAGATTTTTTTTTTTGCATGGAAAGAATTGTTTTTGCAAATCTGCGTGTCAGCTTTGATTGAGAATGCAACGCAGTTAAACGGAACCCACACGAAGTAGTCAAACACGGTATAGATAGATAGATAGATTTGTTTATTTCGTCTTCTAGGGCCTAAGCCCCCTAAGAACACCGTGCCACAAAATACAGATCATAAGTAATCCAAAAAAACTAGCATAAATGAAAACTGTGAAAATATATAGTATAACAATAAAATAAAAATATAACAACAATAAAAAATATTACAACAAAAATAATGAGACAATAATAAAAATACTACATGGAAATAAAGTATCACAAGCGATGATAAAGCATAATCCAAAAGAATATAAACCAAAAGTTGCGAAAAATAATTATAAAACCGTAGAATAAACTAAAAACATAGCAACATTAGAGTAAGAAAGAATATAAACCAAAAGTTGCGAAAAATAATTGTAAAGCCGTATAAAGCCGTATGGCATCGAACAGATTCTTCGTAAATTTTTTTTGCACGTGGAAGCATTTTTTCATAAATCTGGACGTCAGCTTTGATTGAGTTCACCATAAAAATCACATCTGTGATAAAAACATAACTTTCATGCGTGCAAATATTTTTGGAAAGCAGTGCGAACCGAAAACGAAAAATGTACGAAACATTGCTATTCATACAATATTGAAGTGCGCATCCAAAAACAAAACCTGTATTTTCACAGTAGGTCGACAAGTGCCGGCCCAGCAGCCGCACTCAGCCTCGACGCTGGTCACGTTTCATGCAAATGCTCTTACGAGTCATCTCTCGAGCTATGAATTATGATCTCGTGGAAGAAGGTCGACAACAAGAGCTCCCAGTTATATTTGTGCACGCTTTGGCTCGGATATAATTTGGTGTCTCGTACGTGTGGGTATCCACTATTCTGAAGCCCGAGCGCAGTCGGCCGGCTCGCCCGCCCCAGGTAGTTGAGGCACCCTCCGACCAGAATAATAAGCTTTGAAAATGATAGTACCTGGATAAAACTAACTTACGACATTGAGGAACAAAAAAAAACATCTAATTTGCATGTCAAAATACATAGCGAAGCATATCTTCCTGAAATATCTGTCTGTACCGTTATATATATATAATAGAGAGATTCGCCGACCGTGCCTGACTGTAATCCTTGCATTGTGCAACATGACCGGAAACAAAACAAAAAAAATTCTCACGACAATTAGTGCATACCTTTAAGTACCCGCGTGCATTTTTCTCCTAGCTTGCTGCACCTATTTCTCTTGCTCCATTCGACACTTTCTATTCCTCTCGTTATCCGACCAGGATAATAAGCTTTGAAAATAATATTACCTAGATAAAACCAACTTACAACAAAAACAAAAACATGTAATTTGCGTGTCAAAATTCATAGCGAAACATTACTTCCTAATATATATCTGTCTGTAACACTATAGCGCGGTCCGCCGAGCATGTTAGTTAGTGAATTGCAATCCATTAGTTAGTCAATTACAGTCCATTCGTTAGTCAATTTCAATCCTTTAGTTAGTCAATTACAATCCACGAGTTAGTCAATTTAAATCCATGAGTTAGTCAATTTAAATCCATGAGTTAGTCAATTTAAATCCTTTAGTTAGTCAATTATATAATGTATACTACATTAACCAGTCCATTACATAAAATTAGTTAGTTTGTTAAGTTCCGCCGTGCATTTCTGTTAGTTTCCTGCGCTTGTTTTTAACGCTCCCCTCGGGACTTCCTATTTTTCTCAGTGTCGCTCGGATGACACGAAGTCCCCGCCTAATCCCGGGCGCACTACAAAATCATTCGAGTCAGTCGGAGCCACGGTCAAAGAGGAGTAGAAAAAAAAGAAAAAAATATAGAGCCTGAAAGTTATTGTTCTCTCGACCGTACCTTCCTGCCGCTATGTTTCCTTCCGTGAGCGACGCCAACCCAGCGGCAAGCGGGGTTGCTCGGGGGTGACGAATCTGCAGCGACGGTAGAGTGGCGCAACCCGGGGGGAGAAATATAACCGTGAACGCGACGGAGAAGTAAGAGAGAAAGCGGAGGCCAAAGAGATATCGTATAAAAATATGGACGAGAGAGGGATTTGGAGGGTACGGAGTGAAAGCTCTGACCGGGCCGGGCTTTGTTGTCGCAAGGGGCGGCGTGTCTCTATGCGGGGCTTCGACCGACACGGATAACAACAACCCGCAAAGAACGACGGAGATGAAAAAGACGGAAATCGCAGAAAAGAAAAAAAAAAAAAAAAAAAAAAAAAAAAAAAAAAATGAGATAAAGAAAAAGATCGTCGCATCTTTTGCCGGGTCGACGGAAAGCGCGATTCCCTCTTCGCTGCCGCGTCCCCCACACCGCATCAAAGTTTCCACATATTTGTCGCCTTCTGCATTCCATTACTTTATAATATTAAAGTTGACAATATTTTGTCTCGAAATGTGTTTTCGCATAACATTTTTAGAGACCATTATTTTTCATACTCATCCCGGGCACCGACTGCACTTGCGCGCCAGCCCGGATGATCCAGTGCGCGATGAAAATTTTGCGGGAGCCTCCCGGAGGCGTCGGGAGAAGCGAACACGCGAGCAAACGTACGGATATACGCGAGGAAGCCCGCGAAGTGGCGCATAATTTTGCCAAGTCTCGGGGAGAGCGGTCGGAGCCGGAGCCGTTACGTTCGAAGTGAAAGAGCAAGAGAGGTAAAGAATGTGTATACCCTGCAAAGAAATATAAGGAGTGAGATAACGGCCGCGGCGAGTACGCGGGGCTTCGGAGGTGAAAAACGTCAAGGGTGAACGGCACTCAGGAATCTCCTCGAGCTATCCGCTGAGTGCAGTCTACAGGCTCATTCAAAATATAGATTGTACACCTGTAACTGACAATGGAATATACGACATCTTTTGGCGACGGAAATATAATGGGCAGAGCGGGGCGAAATGGGAGGTGGGGCAAAATTTTCCCATTTTCCGATAATTTTTGGACGCCCCATTTTGCCCCACTATTTCATCCAAAAATTATCGGAAAATTGCAGTTTGCCTCAGTGTCCCATTTTACCCCGGTCTCCCCTTATATATCGATATGTACACTGAAAAAACAAAATTGTAAATTGAATGTACTGGAACTTGAAATTTGCCCACATTACTCACATGTACGTTTTCCTAAAATAAAATACCAGATATTCAAATAAAAAATATTGCGCCCGATATTTACAAGAATTTGGAGAAAAAAAATTTACTGCAATATTGCTTCGCCCATGCGTTTGAAATTTCGGAGAGAGTTTACACTGTAAAAATAAATTGTAAATTGAATGTACGGGAACTTGAAATTTGCTGACATTACTCATATTAATTAAGCATTAATGTACTTTACTTGTAAAATAAAAATCCAGATATTAAAATTACAAATCTTTTGCTGCAAAATTTACAAAAATGTTCATGAAAAATACAAATTTTATTGTAAAATTGCAACACACATGTGTTTGAATCTTCAGAAACGGTTTATGTAAAAAAGCTTCCAATACTGTTAATTAATTTTCGAACAACATTTTTTACAGTGTATGTAAAGAAGCTTCCAATACGGTTCATGAATTTTCAAACAACTTTTCTTAACAGTGTATGTAGTCAAAACCTCTCAAAAAGGAAAAATATTTCTTCCGATACAAATTTGCGTGTGGGTAGGGAAGAGCGGACCAAAACGGCGTCTCCCATTCGAGACGCTACTCGTTTCATGCCCATACAGATATTGTTAAAAGTGGTCCATTTTGCCCCAATACAGACACCTATCGCCCGTGCCACCAATTCATTCCGCTCGTTCCACCAATCATCTGGCGCGTTGCAAATATTGCTTCACTCTTCATTAATAACACCGTCCTTTCGTTTACGTGACATGATAACATTACGGAATGAAGTTGCGTGTCGCCATTCGTACAAAACGCAATGAGCAATTTATATTTATTACATCTAAGATTCCCGAGAGCACATCGTGAAAGCTATGCACAATAGAAGTTACATGTTAGAAATGGAACGTGTAGAGAACCGAGGATATACCGTAGGGCAGATGAAAACGACTTCCGGTCTGGTACGCGTGTATCAGGTGATTGTGGTTGACGACGTCTCTCGAGATTCGGTCGACGACGCCGTACACTGTGGTGGTGATACGAAGTGTTATCTCTCTGTGTGCGAACGTACGTGCGGTCTCTCTACTGTACTTACCCCGGCGAATAATCTCGGGCTTGTTACGAGGACAAGTACTTAGTCGCTGGCGACAATTACGTCTCGCACTGCTAGATACGGGGAGGCGAGAGGGTTGAAACTTGAAACGAGACACCTTAAGGCGGCGCGAGGGACAGTCGGTATAACGTACGGTCGAGCAGATCTTACCGCAATCATAGTTTAGCGTCTCGTAAACGTCCTCCAGCAGATTGTAGTTCTCCTCGTTCTCGACATTGTACAGGAGTTCTTCTCTGTAACACAAGCAAGAGGCATTGAGTTGCGGTATTGGAGTTCTTCTCTATAACACAAGCAAGAGGCATTGAGACGAGGCAGATGAGAAAAGAGGAGAGGAGGGTAAGGGAGGATGTTGAGAAGGAGCGTCGTGGAGGTTCATTTAATTTGACCGTATGTGATGTTGAGCCGTATGAGCGCCGCTCGGTTTCATTAGACGAGTCGGGTGAACTGATGCGGGACTTAACTGTAGCAGAGCATTTTGTGGTGTTGAGTCAATAGATCCGACAAACGGAGCAGTTGGAGAACGTGGGGTGTTGCCCTGTCCGGGCTGGAGATTCGCGTCGGACGAACTTATGCGGGTTTCAACTATAGCAAAGAATTCTGTGGTGTTGAGTCAATCGCTCCGGTAAACGGCGAAATTGGAGAATGCGAGGTGTTGCCTTATCCGGACTTGAGATTTGCTTCTAGCGAACTTATGCGGGTCTTAACGGTAGCGAAGAATTCCGTGATGTTGAGTCAGTAGCTCCGGCAGAAAGCCAAGATTGAAAAAGCGAGGTGTTGCCCTGTTCGGGCTGGAGATTTGCGTCGGAAGAACTTATGCGGGATTCAACTATAGTAAAGGATTCGGTGCTGTTGATGCAAGTAACTCTAGCAGACAGCGAAGTTTGAGAACGTGAGGTATTGCCCTGTCCGGGCTCGAGATTCGTGTCCGACGCCTCGCCGACGCAGCGACTCCTACTACTGGCGAACTCGGGTGTTCGCCAGTAGATTGAGCAAGGATGGCGGCAGACCGAAAGCTCTGCGTGAGCTGGATTCACGGTGCACACGTATAGGCGGCGCTAGGGCCGTATATAGGACGCGAAGAAGAAGGAAGGTTGCCCGACGGGCAATCGAGAAAGTCATTATCGGAATGGCTCGAACTGTTAAAGCAAGAAGTGGAAAAACTGTGAGCGCACCCCGTCCGGATTGAAACTATGCGAATCGATATGTATAACCGGCGGACGAGTGACGCGAGCTTTTCAATGCCACCGTGATGCTACTGTGAAGAGAAATTCAACGAAAAGGGGGGAGGGGAAGGGAGAGAGCCTCGCGAAGTGCTTTGACTGTACTATATTTTTCTCTTTATTGCTCGGAACGCGAAATAGCTGCAGACTGGCTGACTCGCGTTATTGCCGCGACGCACACTATACGTTGCCTCCGTATGACTCTGTCGCATTATTGCGCTACCCTGTTTCTTTGTTCACGGGGATGGTTTTGCCGCTGGTGCCGCCGCGTATTTCAGTTACCGTCAAACAGAAGCGCGGAACAACGCATTTCTTGTGTACATTTCGGAGTAAGTTTTTTTTCTGAATTACATTGCGAGGAACTGTTTCAATTAAATTTTGACGATGTGGACTTAAAAAACTTGAACCTAAACGATAAAATGTATTCGAACGTTTTTATGAAACATTGCAATTTTTATGAAAATTGATGTTTTAGGGAAGTGGATCGCTGATATTGACGCGTATTTCAGTTACTTTTAAACAGAAGCGCGGAACGACGCATTTCTTGTGTACATTTCATAGTAAGTTTTTTTTCTGAATTACATTGCGTGGAACTGTTTCAATTAAATTTTGGAGTAAATTTTCACGATGTGAACTTAAAAAACTGGAACTTAAACGATAAAATGTATTCGAACGTTTTTATAAAACATCGCAATTTTTATGAAAATTGATGTTTTAGGGAAGTGGATTGCTGATTCTGACGCGTATTTCAATTACCTTCAAACAGAAGCGCGAAACCGGGAATTTTTTTAGTGCATTTCTCAGTAAGTTTTTTCTGATTTACATTGCAAGGGACGATTTTAATTAAATTTTAGTGTACACTTTGATAATGAATTTTTAAAACTTCAACTTCAAAGGAAAAATGTATTCGAACGGCTTTATGAAAAATTGCAATTTTATGAATATTGATAACTTTTGGGGAAGTGGAGCACTCGTAGTTGGATTATAAAACCTCTCAGGCCCTTCCGCGTCTTCGGGACGAGATAGACGAATACATAAACAGAGTACCGAGAGAAGATGCTGATAAGAAAGATCCGCGGGGCTGGTTTTGCCGCTGATAGTGCCGCGTATTTCAGTTACCGTCAAACTGAAGCACGGATCAACGAATTACTTCTCTGCATTTCTGAGTAAGTTTTTTTTTCTGAATTATATTGCGAGGGACTCTTTTCAATTATATTTTGGTATAAATTTCAATTATGTGGATTTAAAATCCTTGAACTCGAAAGAAAAAATCTATTCCAACAATTTGATGTAAAATTGAAATTTTTATGAAAATCAATGATGCTTCAGGAAACCGGAGCGCAGATGCTGCGGAAATATTTCAGATACCATCACTAAATATTTCAGACACCAGAGCACGGAAAAACGGATTTCTTGTCTGCATTTCTGAGTAAGTTTTTTTCTGAATTACATTGCGAGGGACTCTTTTCAATTACATTTTAGTATAAATTTCAATGATGTGGATTTAAAATCCTTGAACTCGAAAGAAAAAATCTATTCCAACAATTTTATGTAAAATTGCAATTTTTATGAAAATCTATGATGTTTCGGGAAACCGGAGCGCATATACTGCAGAAATATTTCAGTTACCATCAAACCAGAGCACGGAGCAACGAATTTCTTTTCTGCATTTCTGAGTAAGTTTTCTTTCTGAATTACATTGCGGCGGACTCTTTTTAATTACATTTTGGTGTAACTTTCAACGATGTGGATTTAAAATCCTTGAACTCGAAAGAAAAAAATCTGTTCCAACAATTTAATGTAAAATTGCAAGTCTTATGAAAATCGATATTCGAGGGAAGCGGAGCACTCGCAGTTCGATTACAAAGCCTCTCAGCCCCTTCCGGCTCTCCGAGGCGGGATAGACGAATAGATAAACAGAGTACCGAGAGAAGGTGCTGGTAAGAAAGATCCGCGGCGATAGCTGGGATGACTTCGATAATTCCATTAGTACGAGAGCCGGCGTAGCAGAAACCATCCTGCGGGCTCGACATTGCGAATTTCCGTCTATACCGGTATTGTACTACTATTGCTGAGGTAAATGGTAGGTGAGGATCCATCGGTCGTCCTCCCGCGCTTCGCCTCTCATCTCGAGCCGCAGCTTGATTTAGCGAGTCGAGACGCCACGATAATGGACTCTCAAGACCCACGAGATAGAGAGGAATATTATACTTACAGAGACGCCGAAGTTGGAAGCGGAACCTCGTTCTTGCTCAACAGAGCGCTCAGGGCTACGGCCATTACTTCGTTCTGTAACGAGAATAATGGATCACGAGTACAGTTGTCGCTCTCGCTTCTGCTTCTATAGATTTACTCAATTATACATAATATCGATGGTTTTATGTCACAGGGTCAAATTAGCTGTGTATAAACTGTAGACTGTGTAAACATCGCCTTTATGCACCCCGGAAGTTGGACTGTCGATATGTTAAATATTAAAATATAAATATATGAATGTAAGGTGGAAATAGACTAACAGTATCGTCGAGCACTCCTCTTCGTACACTGCAGATTTCTTCAGTGACATTAATGGGTTATTATTTTTTAATCTCACCTTTCGATCGGAAAGGACGTAATTGCTGTATGACGTGACTTCCGGTCGAAAAGGCGATTTTAATATGATAATGGACCGTCCGCGAAAGTTTTCTAACCGGAAGTGACGTATTTCCGATATGATGTCACTTCCGGTCGAAAAATGAGATTTTAATACGATAATCGCCCATTAGCGTCAAAATGGAACTGACGTATTTCCGATAAATCACCGGAAATCCAAATTTCCGTTTTTTTTTTTAATTACATGGTCCAGAGCGAGGAGATGAAACGTCCGAGGAACAAGAACCTGCTAGTGATTTTATAAAGTAGATATTATCTTTCGTCGTCGATAATTTCTGACCAGGAAAGACCGGGCCTTATAATAGAAAGTAAAGTTAGGCTTAAAATAGAAAGTAAAATTGTACAACATGTGCCGAACATTTTGTATAATTTTACTTTATATTTTTTATTTGTGACATATTACGTAAAAACATTTTTATTTTTAGCACACATAGGGAGAGATGATCTTTGTCGGCCTATTGAAAAATCCCGACCGCCCTGGTTGACAATTCGCGTCATATTGTCTTATGTATTTGTGGTATTGGAAAAACGAAATCGTGCAGTCAGCCAGGCGTAGGACATATTTTTCCGGGAAGCGTAACAGAGTCGTGAATCACTCGGGATCTTCCGCAGTGGAATGGCGCAAGAAGAAACGAAAGAGATACGAAGCGCGACGATTGCAACTGGGACACAACCTGCGATTATCGTGACAGTTGACAGGTCCAAAAATGACCGCGTTGCGACACAGCGACGTTAAGCCGAAAAACCTCCACAGTCCCAATTTCAAAATTAACAATGTACCAAAAATTGGTTAATCAGGAAAAACAATTTGTATTAATCTTATGATATTATTTCATTGATCAATTAATTGATAAAAAAAATTAAAATACGAATGATTGCAAAGTGACGGTCAAATCCGAAGCTGATAGATTTTTGAGCTGTCTTGATCATATTTGTGAAACCGAAAAAAATGTCGGTAATGGCAGAACCAATATTTTCCGAAATAAAAAAAACGTCAACTGACGGTAATTTTTTGGGCCACTGACGATTACAAAAAATGACCGTAACGGCACATCCTCTACGTGCATACAACGTCGTTCGTAAGTTACGGAAGAGGGATTACATAATAATCCCACTCGGTCGAGTTTCCAGTTATTATTAGACGAAATAATCGTGATTTCGAGAGTTATTCCCGTCGTCGTTCAGATTCACGCAAGTACAGCTGCGTCACTCAGCCAGATATTCCAATCATCGGCAGTGTTTCAATTTGGCTGACCATTCATGACTCGAATGCTGCCCTTGTTCTACCGTGAGCTATTGGTTCGCTCTTTCGCAAAATTAAACTCAATTATGTCATCGACTTGACGGGCCAAAAAGTGAAAATAATAATGATTGACGGTCAAAGCCGAACGCGAGCGAGCCGGCGGCGGAGTGGGCGGCGCGAGGTTGGAGCGGAGATAACGATGAAATATTCAATATAAAAAAGAGAGGAAAACTCGCATCGAATATCGGACTGGGTGCAAATATTTAATGCCAGCATTATTATTATTCGCATTATTCCGACAATCGCGACAAAACTCGAAGTTAAACAAGGCCACAAGGGATGTCGAACTATTCGGCGCTGCCGTCCGAAAGTTCGATGCAAGCGAAAGTCGAAACGACGTCCCAATGGCAGGATTATTGATAGCAAAATAACGACAATAAAAAATAAGAATGTTAAAAACTGTATTTAGAGAATGTAACCCTAGGACTGATGTACGGTGAGGAAAAACACCACATACATCATTTTACGATATTAAAAAGAATGCCATTTTCGATAGGTTTTGGGTGTAATCTTCACCCCCTCAAATTTAATATAATAAAATTTGCCGCATGCCATTCTCTTCCTTATTGAAAGGAATTAGTCCTCGTTTATTTTTTATTAGTTCTACTCTTTATTAAAAGGATTATGTTATTGATAGCAAAATAGCAACAATAAAAAATTAAAATGTCAAAAACTGTATTTTGAGAATGTAACCCTAGAACTGATGTATGGTGAGGAAAAACACCTCATACATCATTTCACGATATTAAAAAGAATGCCATTTTCGATAGGTTTTTAGTGTAATTTTCACACCCTAAACTTTAATATAATAAAATTTGCCGCATGCCATTCTCTTCCTTATTGAAAGGAATTAATCCTCGTTTATTTTTTATTAGTTCTACTCTTTATTAAAAGGATTATGTTATTGATAGCAAAATAGCAACAAAAAATTAAGAGTTCAAAGACTAATTTTCAAAAATGTAATCCTAGAACTCATGTATGGGGTGAAAACCCACCCCAGATCATATTATAAAAAATGCGACTTTTGGCAATTTTCACCCCCTAAACCTTAAGAAAATCAAATTTGGCGCATGCCAAATTCGTTCTCTTCCTTATTAATAAACAAAGATCTGCGGAAAACTCCATTCACTGCTCATAAGAGCCTTACATATAGAAGAAGCGAGTCGGACGAATATCTCCCCAAGTCATGAATTCGAAATTAGAAAAAAATGATACATGATTCGTAAAAATTTAGGAGTTAATGGAGGTAGCGTAAAAATGTTGATCCATCTTTAAGTCCTGGACCGTCGCTCCGGATAGTTTGCAAGAGTTTTCATTTTCCCTTGACAAGATAGATGTCCCAACCGCTGCCGAACGAAGGTATTTCATTGACCAGAAATAGCTTTGATTTACAAAAAAAGGCCTTTCAATAATACCATGCAGAGACAAATTGGTGTTCGACATTTGCCTCGTATCTCCGTCGATACGGGGGCGCGTGTTTGTGTCATAGCGGCGTATCGTGTATCTGGTACACACGTATGCGCAGACACGCGGACGTAATCGGGTCGGGTTCGCCATCGACCCGATTCACTTTCAGCGGCTCTGCCGCGGGAGATCATCGAGAACGTGCCAATTCATGCAACGGCACGAGAATCAATACGGCGTAAGCAAATTCGTGAAGAATAGACCGGGCGCGAAAGCTCGTGCAATCTCTCGGTACACCGTGTGGGTTATCTCGTGAACGAAGGTTCGTCGCGATGAAGGCGAACGACGCGGACTCGTCAACCCCGGAGAAGCGTCACCTCGCCGGTCAGCTTCATCGAGCGCATCGCGATCCACCCAGAAAACGGAAGATGCGAGATGCTCCGTGCCAAGCCCGATAAATCTCGAAACCGGCCGGATGCTGCGAGACTCCCAGGCGGTCCAGCCTGAAACTCACGTCGCCGTACTCATATCTCTTTATCGCCGCAACTTTTTGCCCTTGGAATTTAAATTCGCCTCGTACAGCGCCGAGTTCAGACGTCCGCAGTTTCGAAATTTTTCCGTGCAGCGCGATACACATGGATCCGTATGCACAGCGCGCATACGGATCCACGGAATCGTAGATGCTCCAGCTAAAAGAGAAGAAAAAAAAAGAAAAAAAAAGCCCGAAATGTTATTTACAACAAGAGTTGGTAACAGGAAGAGCGGGTGATTTGTGGTCTCCTGCGCGACGGTGAGACAGAGCAAAGCGCAAGCCATTTTGAAGATAAATTTACATCGGGCAGCCGTCGCTGCATACGGTCATAGCGAAATGCGCGCTAGGAACAATTTATCTCTTGCATTTCACTCGCTCGTGAATTCGCTCTTCGCGAGTGTTACTCTCACTGTATCCGTGTTCCTCTCCCGCTCTTCCAAGTGCACGTATGTTACACGCCCGAGCGATACGTCCTCCACATAGTATCGTATGGTTGAACGTTCGTGGCTGTTGGGGAACCGAAATCGTTCGAGTGTTGGGCGGTTGTCGCGGTGAGGAGGTTGAGCGGTGCCGAGAAGGATATCTGCAGGAGCGATGAACATCCCGCAGATGTCCGTCCGAGCTCCGGGTGATATCCTTAATAACGACCAATCGGCGATAGACTCGGCTGTTAGGGTCGTTGCGGCAAGGGTCATACGCGGGGTTGACACGATTTATCTCCTGCATTTCCCTCGCTCGTGAATTCGCGGGTGTTACTCTCACTATATTCGTGTTCCTACCTCGTCCTCCTAAGTGCACGTATGTTACACGCCCAAGTGATACGGCCTTCACATGGTACTTCATATAGTATTCATAGTTGAGTGTTCGCGGCTGTTGGGGAAACTACACGGAGAAATATAGTTCTGTTCCTCTAACAAAATGTAGATCGTTAATAATTTATTGTTGTGGCAGCAAAATATTTGTTGCCACAACAAAATATTTTGTTGTCGCTATGTTAACCAGGTAGAGGAGTGCGGGGCAAAATGGGGCAACGGGGCAAAACGGGGTTTTTGGGCAAAACTAAATTTTCCAATTATTTTTGGATCGGACAAGGTGGCAAAACTGGGCAGAAAAGCCTGATGTATTTGATAGGGCGAATTCGGACATTCAAAAATTATTGGAAAATGAAGTTTTGCCCAAAAACCCCGTTTTTCCCCGTTGCCCCATTTTGACCCGCTGTACCCGAAATCAGTTATGGTAACAAAATTCTTGTTGTCCCAACATTTTTTTTTCTCTGTGTAGAGTCACTCGAGTGTTGCGGGTATGTCGAGATTAGGAGGTTGAGCGGTGCCGAGAAGGATATCTGTACACTGAGAGGATATAATAAAAACTACCCGTCATCTATAATGTCTATAGTACGCAACTAGGGTGTCACCTACGACAGAAAGTCCTAGATTTTTCAAGAATTTTTACCATAATCTTGTGTATATTTTGGACAACTGTGGATTTGTTTGTTTGTTTGTTCGTTGGTGTGGCCATTTGTGCCGCCTCGCGCTCCTAAGTGCACGTATGTTACACACCCGAGTGATACGACCTTCACATAGTACTTCATATAGTATTCATCGTTGAAGGTTCACGGCTGTTGGGAAACTGGAGTCGCTCGAGTGTTGCGTGTATGTCGAGATCAGGAGGTTGAGCGGTGCCGAGAAGGATATCTGTACACTGAGAGAAGGGTATAATAAAAACTACCCGTCATGTATAAAAAATTACCATGGGTCATGATAGTACGCAACTAGGGTGTCACCTGTGGCAGAAAGTCCTAGATTTTCCAACAATTTTTACCATAATCTTATGCATATTTTGGAAAATTGTGGATCTGTTTGTTTATTCGTCGGTTTGGACATTTGTGCCCCCCCCCCCTTCCCCCCTCCCAGCTGAGACCCCTTTCGGTGAAGCTGACCCACCTCTTTTTGGAAGTTGGGAAAGTTCTTGATATGGTTGAGATAAAGGCGAAGTTAATTTTTTGGTCCCAATAAAGGAATCGTTTTTCCCGAGTAATTGGGATTTATTTTTGATAACCGAGCGGCCCTGACCCAGCCACTCGGCTCTAGGTTGGGCTGCGACGAGTCGGAATTGTCGCAGTTCATTCTCCTCGGCAAGAGAGCTCGTGTCAGGCGCCCGTAATAAATAAAAGGGAGCATTTTCGGGGTTTTCTTATGGGTATTTCCCTGAGGAGAATTTACGCTATAAATTTCAGCAACAATTTATATCTTGCATGTCACTCGCTCGTGAATTCGCTCTTTGCCACCGTTACTGTCTCCTTGTTTCTTAATGGCGAGTTCTGATTCGGGGTTCTTTTTTTACCTTTATGTTATATTTATTTTGGGTATTTGTAGTCGTGCTTCTATGTTGTCGCTATGTTTACCAGGTTTATTGCCGCTTTATATTAATTCGGTTATTTGTAGTCACGCTTGTGTGTTTGCGCTATGTTCTCCACGTTTACTTCCGCTGTGTATTCATTCGGCTAATTCGCGTTTTAATTTTAGTTCATTAGTTTTAGTATTCACTCGGTTTATTTGCGTTTCACTTTTAGTTATTAGTTACCTCCATTCATTATTTCTGAATTTGGCAACGGCTCATTTTTATTTTCTGCTCGTTGTTCGTAGTATTACTGTACACAAAATTACAATTCTAAATTTAATGTACAATTGTACATGAAATTAAATCTACACGTTTTCGCATTAAAACTTCCATTCTGGTACATTAAATTTCACAACTAATTTTTTTTACAGTGCTTACAGTTATTGTTGATTGGACCATGCGCCTAAAGGACATGTACAATACTGTCCAGTACACTAAAAAAAAAACTTATTTGACGACCACCGTTTATTTGGTTTAAGTAAAATATTTATTTCATTTAAATAAATATTTATTTCATTTAAATAACTATTTACTTAATTTAAATGGATATTTATTGAAATGAAATAAATATTTTACTTAAACCCAATAAACGGTGGCCGTCAAATAATTTTTTTTTTCTGGGTGTACTGTAAAATAATTGCCATCTATCTGTCTATCCATCCATATCCGTGTTCCTCTCCCTCCCTTCCAAGTGCACGTATGTTACACGCCCGAGTGACGCGTTCACGTAGTATTCATCGTCGAACGTTAACGGCTGTTGGGAAACTGGAGTCGTTCGAGTGTTGCGTCTGTGTCGTGATGAGGAGGTTGAGCGGTGCCGAGAAGGATATCTGTAGGAGCGATGGACATTCTGCAGATGTCCATCCAAACTCCGGGTGATATCCTTAATAACGACCAATCGCCGATAGACACGGCTATTAGGACCGTTGCCCTGCAGGATTCGAGAGCACTCCGAGCAGACTCGGGCCGATGCTCGAATCATGCCGGAACTAGAGATACAATCGATTGCCGGACTCCCAGGTCCGCCGGTAAATTGACCAAGTCTCTGTATGCAAGCGCTTCAGTTGCATTTTCGCCGGTGTTAGACGCGAGAGCGAGGAGGAGGAGACGGACCGAGAGCGGGCGTGGATAGAGCGAGAGAAGCCCCAAAGCTATTCGGTTTTCGGATCAATCGTCGAGTCCCTCTCATCCTTCTCGAACTAGGTAGTCGTCTCACGAAATCGAATTATCGGTTCGAAATTCTGCAAATTCTCCTCGCCGGATCTCATTCGAACTCCAGACAGGCCACACGCAGGAATCTGTGTGACGTAAATTACTATTTCACGGTTCGCTGCCTATTCGTTGGTCGGGAGTTGGAGGATTAACGGCGGAGGATAGCTGGTTCGTTGTTTTTTTAAATCGGAAATGTGTTTTCCGACGGAGCGACGAAGCGGTGTTTGCTCATTGGGAGGACTCTGGTAATAAATTCTTAATGCGGAGTTGAGACTTGAGGAAGTTCAACTTCTTCAATAAGTTTGAGAAGTTTGACGCTTCTTGACTGTTTCTACTTGCGCAAAGTGACACGCAAAATATTACGAAATCAGCTTGTCGTATGCGATAATCCGATGGCTCTTTTATCCAGAAGTCGGTGAAGAAGCGGTATGGAGAAAGGCCTCGTTGCGCCGACGCGAATGACACTCCATGCGATCGGCTCGTCATTGGAAGGACTCGGGTAAACATGTTCTGAATGCTGAGCTGAGAACTACGCGAAGTCGGTTCGTTCGAAAGGAGACTTAAGGAAGTTCGACTTCCTCGAGGAGCTTCTGATCTTCTTCATCCTCCTCCTCAAGAAGTTGGAGAAGTTCGACTCTTCTCGACTGTTTGTACTTAATCAAAGTGACATGCAAAATATTACGGAATCAGCTTGTCGCATGACCCTCTGTATATGAGACTCCAATGGCTCTTTCGTCCGGAAGTCAATTCGGAAACGGTCTGAAAAAAGTCCTCGTTGACCTGACGCAGATGACACTCCACGTGATCGGCGCGTCCAGCTAAGGGACAGATGTTTGTCATAGGAAAGACTCGAGTAAACAAATTCAGAATGCTGAGCTGAGGACTACGCGAGGTCAGTTCGTTCGAAAGGAGACTTAAGGAAGTTCGACTTCCTCGAGAAGCTTCTCATCTTCTTCATCCTCCTCCTCAAGAACTTCGAGAAGTTCGACTCTTCTCGATTGTTTCTACTTGCTCAAAGTGACACGCAAAATATAACGAAATCAGCTTGTCGAATGACGCTCTATGTGAGAATCCGATGGCTCTTTTGTCCGGAAGTCAACGAGGAGACGGTATGGAAAAAGTCCTCGTTGCGCTGACGCCGATGACACTCCACGTGATCGGCTCGTCCAGCTCTGCGCTCTCCTATTGTTGATCGCTTAGCTCTTGAATACACTCGTGCCGGAGCGTCACGCACTGGATCACGAGTGTCTGTACGGTGAACCTTAATGGTACCAGCAGCACACCTCCGTCCAGCGATGACGACCGGCGCTGTACAACGCATGTCCACCTACACGCGAATCGAACCACCGTTCTCTCCCACGAGCCTGTGGGCACATTCGTGTGGGCTCGCACATACGCTAACGCACGTTGGATCCAATCCGACCCGAACGGCGCAGAGTCCTCGAGCTTGAAGTCCGGCATGTGCGCCACTTGATTTCCGTCGATTTCCCTAAGTAACGAAGTTCCGATCGCGTCATCCATTTTATACCTACGAAACGGACGGGTCACCCGTTCGCCTCTTTCTAGGCCATGAAAACCACCGCCACACACGCCGACCACTCATCCGTTCTCCATCGTTCAGCCGTTCCTCTCGGTATTCCAAATGTTCCTCCAAACTCCGTCGCCCACTCCGACCCGGCATGTGCGACCACGAATCGGAAGTCCAAACTGCCGTTACTTTGCGAACGAATTTTCGCTCCGCTGCAATCTGATGCCTAGCTGCACTCTTGCCCGGAAAACTTGTTGCCTCGAAGGACACCAAATTGACGTTCACGCTCCAAAGGAGAAATCTTTATTCCGGGACTGTCCGCGTGTCGCCTTTCTGCACGGTGGTTGGGTATCGCGCATCGAACCTTACGACGAAGAGCACGACAAGTCGGCCTGGTACATCGGTGCTGTGAGCTTTGACATTTTTTTTTACCCGGGCTTTTCTTTGAAAGCCTTCAAAGCAAAGCTCAGCTTTCGCCGGAATGACCCGGAATATTCGCATATCGAGTCAACATTTCTTGAGGGTCGTTGCATTCGGCATCGAGTCGAATGAGCCGGCTTGGGCCAGCTCGAGCACAGCTCGTGTGGTCTTACGGCTTTGGAACCATCTCGCATAGTCTAATAAAGATTATTTGTTGATTGACCAATTATTTGTACACGATATTCGTTTCAAAAGGAAAGTCTTTATCCACGGACGGTCCGCGTGTCGCGTTTGCGAGCCGTTCTGTGGTAGCGCGCATCGAACCGTACGAAGAAGAGCCCAACAAGTCAAAATACCTGGTACGGCAGTTCGGGACTTTGACATTTTTGCCTGGGCTTTTCCTCGAAAGCTTTGAACGCAGGTACTCTGATTGGGAACTCAGCCTTTGCTGGAATGATCCGACAATCCGAGTAGACATTTTTGAGCGTTACATCAGGATCTGATAAGATCCTGCAAGGCCTTGTCAGGGCCCGATGTAACGCTCGAAAATTTCTACTCGGGAAGGAATATGACTATATCGAGTGAATACGATTTGAGTGAATACGAGCACAGCCCTTACGGCTTTTAAATGATCTTGCATAGTCTAATAAACAGTATTTATAGATTGGCCAATTATTTTGTACACGATCTTCGTTCCAACGATCGTCTCTGATACCAACCACGTCCACCGACTTCGCTGGACCGCCGATGACCGAAGGTGTACGGTGACCGGAAGTTGATTCACTCCGGAAGATCCGAGCACGTAGCGCTCTCGAAAAATCGATCCAAAATTAGCAGTGATAAAGATCGCCTGAGATGAAAGGCCCAACAAAGAATATTCGTATATCAACTTAACATTTCTCGAGGGTCGTTGAGTACGGCCTCAAGTCGAAAGAGCGGTTTGAACAGGTACGAGCACAGCCCGTGCGATCTTACGGCTTTGAAACGATCTTGCACAGTTTAATGAAGATTATTTATAGATAGGTCAATTATTTGTACACGATCTTCGTTTTGACGGGGGTCTCTGATAACAACCGCGTCCAACGACTTCGCTGGACCGCCGATGGCCGAAGGTGTACGGTGACCGGAAGTTGATTCACTCCGGAAGGTCCGAGCACGTAGCACTCTGGAAAGATCGATCGAGAATTAGCAGTGACAGGGACCGCCTGGGATGAAGGACCCGGTGGTCGTTTTCTCGGGGATTGGGCGACGCAGCTAGGTCTCGATGTCGAGAATCAACAGCCACATAGATGGAACATTAAACCGTATATACTACCTTTGTGGATATAAATCGCCGGCCATGTTGAAACCTTAGCCCCGTGGACGAGGTTAAAGAGGGTGCGCGGTAGATTTTTCCGCCGTCATGATCAATGGACCGGTCTTATCGCGGGCGATGTTCACGGGATACTTGGAAACACTCGGCCCCAAGGAGAGGCCAAAAATAGAGGAACAAGTCTTCCTGGGGGGGTGTCGGGAAATCTTAATGGGTAGATCAAAGGAGGTGTCCAATTGAGTGATCATAATCGAGATGGAGGCTCTCGGTAATTTCTCGGAGATTATGAACTTGGTGCCTCACGCACACATCCAAAAAAACTGAATTGTTGGATCAAGGAGATTGAAACGCTTCGCACTAGTCAAATAAGTGCTACTTTTTCAAAGTCATTTATACAAACTTTTATGCTATTGATTATAGTATTTTAAATAAAATAACAGTCTTTTCTTTATCCATCGATTAAATTCTATAATAAACAAACAGCTGTAACTTTTTATCGAAAAATACTATCGAATATCTAGACGGTGAATTTGTAGAGCATTTTGCGAGGAAGAGAATGAGCCGTATTACATTTAAATCGAGTGATAATTGTGGATTACTCTTTGAAAAAACTGGACGACAAAATACAAAAGCAGTTAATATTTTTGCAAATCGATTGCAATTAATGTTTTTCTAGATTAACGACATGTGCTGCAATAGAAATAATTATTCACTACAATCAAGAGATTTGCAACTTCAACCTCCTTAACCGAGGCGCGCTGACATATGCTCAAACGTGTTATTTGGTTGACTAAAACACAAATGTTTGAATCAACAAATTTTGAATCGATCGATGTAAAGAATCGTTCATCAAAAACAATGCATTATTTGTTCCAAGCAAATAACAGCTTTGAACGTACATCATAGCGACATTTAGTAAACCCAACAAATTAGTTTTTCCTCAGTGCACATTAAATCCAAACGAACTGAATTCCATTTTTTGCCGTTGTCCGTTTATTTACAAAGGGGGTGGGAACGAGTTTTCTTCGAGGGTACAATTTCACCCTCCGGTCCCACTCACTGTCGCATTGGACGTCGAAGTGCAGATATAACAAGCGATAATAACAGAAAGTTTCGTGAAAAGAAGTAAAAAGTGAGTCCTGCGACAGAAGTTCGGGGGAAAGATTTGCGGTATCCCCCGTGGTTTCTCGCCGCTGCGGCAGTAACGGCAGGAGCAAGAGATCGCCCCCCGGAAAGGAGACAAGGAAGAGGAGAAAGAAAGACTCTTCGCTATCTGCTTTGTCCCTACCGGCCTTTCTTTTTCCCATTCACCTCGCCTCTCCGTCCCTCTCGCGCTGCGGCCTTCGCTCCTATCCTTTTATACTCGGATCGGACGCTATCGCTGTGTATAAGAGGGCTCAAAGGGGTGTGTATAACGGAGGCCGAAGAAAAGGTAGGTCAGGTGGGGCCGCCCGCACCCTCGGGGTTGCCGGAGTACTACAGCAAAGTGATATCGATTCGATCGTGTGCAGCGAATATCGGCCCCCGGCGTTGTTCCATAATTTCTCGCCGGATTTTCGTCTTTCCTTTTATTTTTTATTTTTGTCATGGTTACACGGGCATTCCACCCGTAAAATCGTTGCGTAACGGCACGCGAAGATTTTATCGCGCGGATATCTCGGGGACTCCATCGCATCGAGCAAGAGAAGGAAGTTCGGAGATGAAGTCCACCGAAACTCTCAAAGTACAGCGAATATGGAGAGTTAATTGTAACATTTTATCTTTGTACGCAATTAAGGATTTTTTCATTCCCTTTGATATTTCTTATTGGCTTAGTCGGGAGTTTGCATGAAAGTTCGTTTCCCATCGGCGCTTTGAGAAGCGATTTCCATGGAATTCACTTTGCGAGTACAGTAAAGTGATATCGATTCGATAGTGTGTCGGTAATGTCAGCCATCGGCGTTGTTTTATAATAGCTCGCCAGATTTTCATCTTGTTTAATTTTTTTTTCCTCTCGTAAAATCGTTGCAGACCGTATGGCAGCGCAGATTTCGGCACGTGAAGATTTTATAGCACGGATATCGGCCGAATCTCGATGAGACTTCGGGTCGAGCAAGAGGAGAAAAATCGGAGCGGAAGTCCGACGAAACTGTCAAAGTACAATGAATAATTGGAGTTAATTCGAACATTTTATCATTGCACCCAATTAACGATTTTTTTCATTCCCTTTGAGATTTTTAATTAATTAAAGTACAGTGAATAAGGCGAGTTAATTCTATATAATTTTATCATTGTATGCAATTAACGATTTTTGTTTCGTTCCCTTTGAGATTTGTAATTGGCTCAGTAATTTCTATGGATAACGCTTTGCGAGTACAGCAAAGTGATATCGATTTGATCGTGCGTTGCGACCATCGGCCTCCGGGCGTGGTTCTACCATTTCCAGACAACTTTCATATGTTTTATTTAAAACATTTTTTTATTATCGTTACACGCGCATTTCTCCAGTGAAATCGTTGCGGATCCGTATTGGATCGCACAATGTAAACAAATTTTTTTTTAAAGATAACGAATGGTATTGGAAACTTGTTTACATAAACCGTTTCTGAAGTATCAAACACATTGGCATTGCAATCTTACAGTAAAATTTTTATTTTTATGAAATTATTTGTAAATTTAATATCTGGTATTTTTATTTACGAAAGAAGTACATTAACATTCAACGAATGCAAGTAATGTAACTGAATTTCAAGTGCTAGTACATTAAATTTGCAATTCATGTTTATAATGCTCAAAAAAAAGGGAATTTAATGTACCGGACTGGAAGTTTTTATGCAAAATCTGGTATCCTAAATTAAATGTACAATTGTGATGAAAAATGAATATATATTTTCATTCAACACGAAGTAAATTATTAAAAATAAAGTATTTCCAACGTTTTTAATAGACTGAACATTAATTTTTCATCATAACTGTTCACGAAATTTAATGTAGGAATTTTTGCATAAAAACTTCCACAGTCCGGTGCATTAAATTTCACACAATGTTTTACACTGCCCATATCGACGCGCAAAAATTTTATCGCGCGTAATCCGGCGAATCTCAATCGACATAATCGGATGCAGCACGACGAGGAAAAATCGGATCTGAAGTCCAACGAAATTCTCAAAGCACAGTGAATAAGGATTTTCAATTCGAACGGCTTATCATTACATCCAATTAACGATTTTTATTTAATTTCTTTATTCCCTTTGAGATTTATAATTGATTAAGTCGGGAGTTTGTACGAAATTGGCTTTCCCATCGGCGCTCTGAGAAGCGACGGTTGCGAATTATTTCGCAAGCCTCTCCCCCGACGATGCGGAGTACATAGCGAGTAAATGAAAAGTTATTTTCATCTACCTTGGAAAACCAGAAATTCCGTGTACTTAGAGCGCACAAGGGAGCGTAAAGCTGCCTCCCTTCGCCCAACCGTGCAATTCGGCACGATAAACAACAAACGCTTTCGTACAAACTCCGCAGCCGGGAATTTCCGTTCCGCCGGTATCGCGGCCTGGATCCAATTGTTCCCGGTGCATGCACCTCGGCCAATTAATTTGGATTTTCGCGATAGCCCGCAAATGCGGTACGTTTCGGCTCCTACCCGTCGTTTCGCGAATCAAGCCGTCTCGTGCCTCGGGTAGACGAGAGAAATCCCGTGAAAGACTGTCGGCGAAAACTGTGTTTCGCCGATCGTTCCGCACTGGCTCGAGTGGAAAATTAATAAAACCGTTCTGCCTCGACAGCACAAACGCCAGCTGCAGCAGCACCACCGTTAATTGTGCTAAACCAAAGGTATCTTCCCTCCTCCGTCTCCGTTCCTACCTCGCGCAATCCCTTCGAATTCATCAGCAACGAACCAGGGAGAGAGGCTGAATGGTTGCCGAGCTACGTTCAAATCCCTCACAAACGAGGCATTTAACCGGCGTAGTGGGTGTTGTTACGTAGGCGAGAATGAAACGTGATTCGGTGGAAGCTGTGGGCGGCATTACAGCGGTCTGAGCTTACGACAGGTTCGGCGCAGCCAAGGAAATACAGATTTTGCGGATTTATGTGTTACTTAAAAATGTCTTTTGTTCGGCGTCTATCGAATATTGGTGAGGGAAGCGAAAGGGCCATGTGGAGAAGCATAGAAATCCTGCAAGATCTAAATATCAAGTACGTATGTAGTGTAGGAATTCATGTTTGAATTGGACCACATTTCTATGTATTTCGTTGGCATGGCTTTTGTTTTAATTTAACCCTTCACGTGCCGGATCCTTGTTGAACTAGGACCTAGAATTTGACAAGACCATAGAAATTCTATGCGATCCAAATCTCAAGTACGGATGTTGTGGATCTATAATTCATATTTGAATTGGACCACATTGCTATGTTTTTCGGGGGATGATTTTTGTTTTAATTTAATCCTTCAGGTACTGAATCCTTGTTCAACGTGGACCTAGAATTTGCCAAGACCATATAAATCCTATGCGATCGAAATCTCAGGTACGTATGTTTTGGTTCAATAATTCATATTTGAATTGGACCACATTGCTATGTTTTTCGGGGGATGATTTTTGTTTTAATTTAATCCTACAGGTACCGAATCCTTGTTCAACGAGGACCTAGAATTTGCCAAGACCATAGAAATCGTACGCGATGCAAATCTCTCGTACCTATCTTGTGGTCCAGTATTCAAATGTGACCTGGATCGCGGCTCTGTATTTTTCGTGGGTATGATTTTTGTATTTTTGTGTTTTTTAATGATTGACATACCGAGGTTGAATCGCATTGAATAAATATCGTGGCATAAACACGACTGTTTGCTTTGGGCAATTCGGACGTAGACACGTTGCGAGTACGGAGCTGGAATATTTACGTGAAAAATATCGCAGGAAACTTTGGCTCCCCCGGGAGCATGCATCAATCGTGAAAAGCTCGACCGAGCTCTGATAGCGAAGTGGGGGTTGTTACGTTAGGGAGACTATAACGTAATTCGGTGGAAGCTATGGGTGGCATTACCGCGCTCTGATCCTCCGGCAGCTTCGCTGCAGCGCCAAGGAAAAACAAATTCTGCGGTTTTACGGAGAAAAAGAAAAATCTCTTTTACTCAGCGTCGATCGAATTTTTATGAGAGAACCGAAAGGACCTCGTGGTGAAACCATACTGTTTAAAAAATCATACATTTAATGGACGATTATTGCGATGAAAAATTAATTTACTTTTACAATTAAATTAAACTACGAGTTATTATATTTAATTATATTATATTATAAAATATTATAATTAGCGAGTTGTTATAGTAAAATTGTTAATTTATAGTAATTTTTGAAAAGTAATGTATTTCTAAAGTTTTCAGTAAAATGTACATGAATTTTGCGCACAATTGTACATGAAATTTAATACGCCAGTTTATGCATAAAAACTTCCAAAAGAGTTTATATTTATAATACGCGATAAAAAAGTATCAGTGTATTAAATTTCATACGATTTTTTTTTCTCACACTGCGCAGAAATAATACACGATCTAAATCTCTCATACCTATGTTGAGGTCCAGTATTCATATTTGAACTTGCGTTCCTCGTGGGTAACCTTGTTTTAATCATCGCCACACCGAGGTCGAATCGCATCGAACAAACATCGCGGAATAAACACGTCTGTTTACCCGTGCAATTCGGACGCAGATAAGTTGCGAGTACGGAACCAGAGAATACTTCCGCGGAAAATATCGTCCGCAACTTCGGTTCCCCCCAGTGACCATGCATCAATCCTGAAAAGCTCGAGCGGGCTCCGATACCGATCAATATTGTTTATTTTTTCCACCGTCGTTCATCACGCAATTTGTTCGGTCGTTCGTAAAAGTCAGTCAGTGTTTTTGTCGGCAAAAAAAGAAACACACGCAAACTCGTTTCATCGTCAATCCGAGCGAACTCGCGCTAATCGAATCAGGTATATACAACCGAGCGGGATGAATTAAATTCGCGAAAGAGTTTTCCGCTACTTTTTCCATCGACTAGACTGAACATAAAAAAAATCTATTTTTGTTATTTTTTTGTAAACAAAAAAAAAATAATTGATAAACCGAATCAATTATCCGGTCCGGAGATCGCTCGCTCCGGTGCGGAGCTGACGTATATGTATTAGCATGAAGCCGTGGCTCAGCTCGGTTTTCCGCAAACCCGAGCCACCTCCGACTCTCTCACCCTCGCTCGCTGCCACTTCACCTCTTTGGCAACAAAATTACCACGGCAAAGTAACTCTTTCCAGCGCTCCGCGTGTGTTTATTGGGCTTGCAGGGCTTGCCCGTATCGTGCACGCTTGTTGGCTCGAAAAATTGTAACGCTCACCGTTTGCCGGTCGAAAAATATAGTGGGCGAGTGAATGAAAAAGAAAGATGAAAAGTTGAAGAAGAAGAAGAAGAGATCGAAGCTGCAGCGGCACGAGAAGCCGAGGAAGTGTGTGTGTGTGTGTGTGCATTAGCGAGTGTTCGCCTAAGGCGTGAGAGCTTTTCAGCAAACAGCCTTTCCAGCAAGGCCCTTCCTCCGCCACTCTTCCTCTCTCGTGGATGCTTCCTTTACTCTCTTTGGTTCAACACTACTCGTGAGGTCCGCACCCCTCGAGCTGCAAAATCTTGCCGGATCACACAGAACGAAACCGACGGGGCGCAGAGAGGGCCTCGGGCGATTCTCGAAAAAGTGGTGCAGGTCGAAAGCGAACCTGTTGACTAGGAGAGCCGAGGTACACATTTCGCCGCGGTACGAGGAAAATAAGGGAAAGGAAGAAAAAATAACGAAGCAAATAAGGAAGGGAATATAAATTCGAATAGCTTGGTCAATCAGAACGTGGCTGAAGTTAATTACGGGAGTGAGCTGGCAAAAGGCGCGCCGGGAACGGGGCAGGACACTTTGCTGCGTAGAGGAAAATTTCCCTATGAATGCACTTTTCAACTACTTTTGCGTATTTTTGTAAATTAAGATTTTTTGTGGAAACAAACAAAATGAGATGTACAGAGAAACGGTGAATGTAAAAAAAATTAAAACAAATTAAGGAGCAAATAAGGAAGGGAATATAATTTATGAATATAAATTACGAAGCAAATAAGGAAGGGAACGCGGTTGAAGTTAATAATTGCGGGGGTGAGCTGGCGAAAGGCGCGCTAGGAACGGAGCAGGACACTTTGCTGCGTAGAGGAAAATTTCCTTATGAATGCACTTTTCAACTACTTTTGCGTATTTTTATAAATTAACATTTTTTGTGGAAACAAACAAAATGAGATGTACAGGGAAACGGTGAATGGAAAAAAATAAAAACAAATTAATAAGCAAATAAGGAAGGGAACGCGGCTGAAGTTAATAATTACGGGGTGAGCTGGCGAAAGGCGTGTTAGGAACGGGGCAGGACACTTTGCTGCGTAGAGGAAAATTTCCCTATGAATGTACTTTTCTATTACTTTTGCGTATTTCTGTAAATTAACATTTTTTGGGGAAACAAACAAAATGAGATGTACAGAGAAACGGTGAATGTAAGAAAAATAAAAACAAATTAAAAAGCAAATAAGGAAGGGAATATAATTTACAAATATAAATTACGAAGCAAATAAGGAAGGGAACGCGGTTGAAGTTAATAATTGAGCTGGCAAAAGGCGTGCTAGGAACCGGGCAGGACACTTTGCCGCTTCGAGGAAAGAACCCTCCCAGTTCAATTTTCAACGATATTTGCGTATCTTTGTAAATTAACATTTTTACCGAAACAAACAAAATGAGATGTAGACCGAAACGTGGTCTGTCAAAAAAAGGAAAAGAAATAACGAAGGGAATAATGAAGGGAATATAAATTCTAATAGCCCACCCAATCAGAACGTGGCTGAAATTAATTACGGGGGTGAGCTGGGAAAACGCGGGTCGAGAACACCGCAGGCCGCTTTTTCGCTTCGAGGAAAATTTCCCTACGAATGCAATTTTCAACGATGTTTGCGTATCTTCGTAAATGAACATTTTTTTCTGTAGTAACAAACAAAAAAAGATGCACGCGAAAACGTTCATTGACAAAAAAAAAAAACAAATTCGTAGCCAAAGGGATTGCATGCAATTGCAGTACAGTTCGTGTCCGGTGAATTTCATTTTTTATCGTCGAGAAAAAAGAAGTTACAAAACAGGGAAATATTGTATACGCACAGCTTGGTGAATAATTCATGATAACGCTGGCGGGTTTCCGATATCCAGGAGTAATTAAATTGCAATGTCTCTTTCATGGCACCTTCAATGGCTCTAATTTGTCGGGGGAATGATCAATCTCTTTTAACTATCTGCGCAATGAAACCTGTCGAAGCTTTCAAACCCATGTTGCGAAAATGCCCCGGAAGGACCGAACAATTTTCATTGAAATTGAATTCCACCTTTGATTTACGTTTTCACATGCACTTCGCTGCTGGTATTTTATTTTTGGACGTCACGCGTACAGACAGAAACATGCCAGGGCTGTTTTTTTTAATTATTGCATGACAGGTACACCGCGTGTTTCAACTACAATTTTACAGTCGAGTTTGTTTTGGATGGAGGAAAAAAAAATTGCGAATGAGACCCACCGACATAATTGGGTATGCAGCAGCATCAACGCGCAGTTCTTGAAAAATAATAAATATTTTTAAATATAGAAAAACCGAACGAGTATAAACGAGAGGAAGAATAATCGTCATATCGCACCCCTGAAACAAGTGTAAAATCTCTTATGCAATTTTCATACAAATTGTTACACTGTTGTTCTAGGCTTGCGATATGCCAAAGAGTGAAAAAAATGCTTCATATGTTTCATACTGCAGTGGGCCAGCGCTGTTGTTTTTAATTATTGCGTGACACGTACACTGTGTGTTTCAACTACAACTGTACAGTCGAGTCTGTTTCGGATAGCGGTAAAAAAAAAATGCGGATATGACCACGACATAATTGAGTGCAGAGGAACATCAACACCCAAAGTCATACACGCATGACTGAAACGCCTCGAAAAATAATAAATGTTATAAAATACAGATAAACCGACTGATAATGAGCGAAAGGAAGAAAAATCGTCACATGCCAAAAAAGTGAATAAAAAAAAGGAAAAAAAAAAAATTTCACGATATTTAATACGGCTGCGGATTTTGTACAGGGAACACGAGATGGAAGCCGTATCTGTCTGCGATTCCCGAAGTGATCCATACTTTCGTCCTTCAGAATTTTCCAGACGGAGGACCGGGTGCCATTCAAACCGTCCCATTCTTCTCGCAACCCCTTCGTTCTCCCGGCGAGCTATCGGTCCCCCGGACTCTATACAACCGCTGTTTTTTTTTACTTATAGCGCGATACGTACACCGTGTGATTCAACTACAATTTTACAGAAAAAAATGGTGGATGTGACGCACCAATATGATTGCATCAGCAAAACGTCCGAAGTCCAAATGTTTAAAAATATAGAAAAACCGAGCGAGAATAAGCGAGAGAACAACAAATGTCATGTGAAAAAAAGTGAAAAAAAATAATTTTCCCCGAAGTTTCATACCGCAGGTGCCAGCGCTGTTTTGTTTAATTATTGCCTGACACGTACACCGTGTGTTTCAACTTCAATTGTACTTTCGAGTTTGTTTCGGACTGCTGTAAAAAAAATTGTGAATATGACCCACCGACCTAATTGGCTATGCAGCAGCATCAACGCCCAAAGTCACATATTGGGCCGAAAGTCTTTAAAAAAAATGGTGTACAAAAAAAAAATTGAACATTTTTTGGCGAAATTTCGACCAAATGTTGACTATTGATCACACATGATGTGTGCCAAATTTCAGCTTGATCGGTCAAGGCGTTCTCAAGTTATAGCGGTTTGAATTTTGCACGTCCATTTCACACACACACACACACACACACACATACATCCGGACATTTTTTCTAATTGTGATTTTTCTACGTTTTGGAACATTCTGAACATGTTTTCATTAAAATCTCGATTTTTTTTTTACCAAAACAAAGTTTCCTCTATGAGGAAGCAAAATAATAAACATCAAGAAATAGAGAAAAACCGATCGAGAATGAGTAAGAAGAAAAATCCTCAAATGCCAAAAAGTGAAAAAAAAATGAACCCTATATTTCATACTGCACCGAAGTTTCTTTAGAGAAAATAAGATGGAGGCCATATAGGTCCGCGATTCCCGAAGTGACCCATACATACGTCCTTCTGAATTTTCCACACGAAGGAGCGAGCCCCATTCAATCCGTCCCATTCTTCCCGCAACCCCTTCGCTCTCCCGACGAAGCTATCGTTCCCCCGGACTCCGCAGCTCCGGGTTATCGCGAGGCTTTCATTACCTTGCGAGCGAAGGCAAACACACGGTAGTCCGGACGCCGTTGCTTCTCCCTCGTCGCCGTTGGCCTCGTCGAAACGACGAAATACGACGATGCCGAGCTGATGCGTCCACAGGACGGAGCTTCGACCCCTCCGTTATCCGTGCTTCGACGAAGGCACGTCCCTGCGATTCGGAGCTTCCGATACGAGAGCAATCTTTCTACGGAGCAGCTCACCCTCCTCCATGCGAGACCCGTACCAAATCCTATTTACTCCTCGCGTCGCCGAACCGTGTTTGCCAGAGCGCTCGAATTCAGCCCTTCGATACAGAATCGCACTGGAGAACGCCCGTCCGAATGTAAAATCATCCCCGCGCGTCCACCGTAAGCAAGCCGCTCAGGTCGAACAATATATACTTTTTTTTCTCAACGCGTCGAGTGACTCCCGAATAAGATACATGGTGGATGGTCGCAACGATAAAATGCCTGATCAAACGGAATTCGAAACCGGCCGAAGCGGAGAGGACGGCGAGGAGGCGAACCGGAGCCGGAATAAATTTGCTCCGGCTATCTCGTCGTCCTCTTCGTCTCCCACGTTTCTCTCGCGACGGTGGATGACCCGGACGGCGGAGAGCGAAAAGCCGAGAAAGACTAGAGAATGCTGATAATGTGATCTGTACTTATGCATGTATGTATGAGGATGGAAATGGAAACTGTGCGCCTGTGCGGCCGGCTGTTGGTCGGATATCGCTCCCTCGCTAGGTCGGCTGTCGGTCCACCCAGGTACAAATACATGTCGTCCGTTTAAGGTAGCTCTTGCGGATAGTGTTGACTTCGCATAAGTTTCAGAGACTTGAGTGGGAATTGCAAACACTTCTGGGTCGTATAAAAATCTGTACAAAATCAAGCATATTAGGGGTAGTGAAACGATTCATTTTGCACAATAATAGCTCCGAAATGTTATCAACAAATTGATGGATAATCAAATTGTTCGAGAAATCTCTCTGACCTAACTTTTTCGTTTATGAAAACGATTCGTTCACTTTTCTGAATAGGTGTATGAATTTTTTCAGATTTTTAAATTCACTTTGATTTTTTTTTTTATATAGGAATAATGTGTAGAAGGTCACAAAATTCAAGGTGAATTTAAAAATCTGAAAAATTCTTACGTTTTCAGAAAAATGAATGATCATTTTCATAAAAAAAAAACTTAGCTTTCCGGGAGATTATTTTTCATCAATTTGGTAATAACATTTTGGAATCGAAGTTATGCAAAATTAATCTTTTCGGTACCTTTAATATGCTTGATTTTTTTTTAAAGATTTTTATAGCATCGAGAAGTGTTTGGAATTCGCTCTCATTTCTCTGAAACTTTCGCGAAGTCAACACTATTCGTGAGCACTACTTTAAGTGTGTGTATAGCGGATAGTGCGAGAGATTCGTTTATCGTTTATCGCCGGTCCCTGTTGGTGACTTCGGCCCGACCATTTCGATGCGGGGCTGATTTTCACCCTGGTGGGTCTCCGAGGGACATCTGCACCCGTCGCGATATATCGGGTTAAGCGGCGGGGCGCCTTATCGGAAGGGCGCAATCTTTCTCGGGCTATCGAACAACCGTCGACCACGTCGTTGCGGCACGCCACTGCGTAAATAGGTGGTTTAGATGTGTGCAAGTACAATGCAAACATATTATATCTACACTGAGAAAAATAAATGGTTTGGATTAAGCAAGGCGATTCAGACAAACAGAAATGTTTGTTCGAAAATTTAATTTATATAGTAAATTTAATTTTCACGAAAATTGTAAATAACTGATCCACTATGTAACATGTGTTTAAAGGACTAAATTACCATTGAAATTTTGAACATCGTACTTATAATTGGAACGAACTGATCTATCAACTTTACCAGGATCAATTAGTTCCTACAACTTGCGCCAACTTATTTGCCGTACAAGGCAATCATATTATGTGTTGTTATTTCGCGATGTATGTATGTTATTTATGTATGTATGTATGTTATTTCGCGAAAATATGCATATTGGGCGAACAGCCCCTCCTAAGTATCTCGGCCTGTACTTCGAGTCTGATGTTTGCATACCATAAATACCACATGAACTGCCACGCGTATGCGAAAATATATATTTCACACAGTAAATGTGATTTTCACGGAAAATTGTATATCCGCGATATATTATGAGGCATATGCGCAAAGGATTAAATTTTCATGGAAATTTCGAACATTGCCTTTATAATTGGATCTAACTGATCTATCAACTTTATCGTGATTAATTAGTTGCTATAACTTGCTCTAACTCATTCGCCGTTCGCTGCTGAACTTGTTCTCTCCAAACACGTTAAGCCGTAAATACGTTGTCATAAACTTCATTACTGCATTGTCCGGGTAAACAAAGTATAAGTTAATGCAGCGCGTGGTCGTCGTACGTGGTCGTATTTCATATGCGAACGCGTAAAACAACGATTTCACGAACGGGATTCCGGAAATTTAGTGCTCCGAGTGTATTACCGACCGAGCGCCGGGATCAGCGGAAGAAAGGGAGTTTCACATCGATTTATTCGAAATAGAGATCGATAATTTTATTATTTAAAAAAATTGATTCACTTGGCTAGGATCGATTGTAACATCTACACTGTTCACATCGAAAAATATCCGCCAGTCAATAATCCATTCATGAAATAGAGTTCGGTCATTATCAACCGAGCACCAGGTTGAGTAAAAAAAATGGTGTTCGATATCGATTTATTGGAAATAGAGATCGATCATTTTTATCCCAAAAATTTGATCCACTTGGCTACGACCGATGATAACATCTGCCCCGTACCCATCGAAACATCTACCTTAGACAGTAACCCATTCATGAAATAGAGTTTCGTCATTACCAACCGAGCACCAGTTTGAGTGAAAGAAATGGTGTTCCATATCGATTTATTGGAAATAGAGATCGATAATTTATAACCCCAAAAATTTGATCCACTTGGCTAGGATCGATGATAACATCTGCCCTGTAACATCTGTACCCATTGAAAAATCTATCTTAGACAATAATCCATTCATGAAATAGAGTTTGGCTATTACCGACTGAGCACCGGGTTAAGCGGAAGAGTGTTCCATATCGATTTATTGGAAATAGAGATCGATAATTTATAATCCCAAAAATTTGATCCGCTTGGCTAGGACCGATGGCAACATCTGCCCTGTACGCATCGAAAAATATCCGCTAGACAATACAACGTTCATGAAATAGAGTTTGGTCATTACCGACCGAGCACCGGGTGTTTCGCATCGATCCATTGGAAACAGAGATCGCTAATTGCCATCTAAAAAATTTGATCGACTTGGCCCGATGTTAACATCTGCCCAGTTCGCATCGACAAACACACCCCAGTAAATATAACATTAATGAAACAGAGTTTGGTTACCGATGGATTAGTGAGAACGAGAACCGCAGCCCTGAGGTGCTTGAGGTTGAGTGTCTGAGTGTTCTCCTCCTCCTCGATCTCCTCGCCGAGCAATGAGGACGTGATCTGTACCGATGATTGCCTGGATGGTTTGACCCTGTCCGTCCTCCTGGTCCTCCCGGTCCTCGACGCGTCGTTCTCCCTCGTCTCCCCCGTTTCCGCGTTTCTTCCCTCATCCTCGAAACGCGTTTTGCCGAATCCACGCGAGAACGGACATGCCATTTTTGCCGTATTGTTTGCCGAACGCAGCCTCGTCAGCGTTCCCGTTCGTCGACTCTTATTTAATTCTCATGAACTTCCGCTCAATCAGCCTTACCCATTTCGCGCGCTTCCTGCTTATCTGTTCCAATGAACTGCGCACAGCTCGCCTCGATTAATCATAAACAGTTCGTTTCGCGCCGGGTCTCCTCTTCGTCCTCCTCCACTTTCTTCGTCCAATCGCGTCTTCACCTCGTCGCGAGAGCCTTCGCAAAGTTTTCTTTTTTTCCCGTTAATCTGATCCACCAGTCTCCCTTGTCAGAGCCATCACCTCAGTCACCGACCCGATATTCCTTACATAGCCATTTTTTTATCGTCTATAAATCCCCGCTTTTCTTACGGCGCGCGGTAAAATATAACGCGAGTCTGTCATAATGACAATCTTTTTTTTAACAGTCTCGACGTTGCGCCCGCGAAGACCCGAGTTGCTCTCGGCGTGGAAACTCTTATCGGGACACGAAATCTTCGACGGGACTTGGATTTATCGTCTTTGCGCGTACACCCGTAACTCTCGTTCGAGGATCGTCAGCTAGCGGCAGAATCCCACCTCGTCGATCACCGTCAAACAACTTCCGAGCGGAGCTTCCTGACAGCCGAGCTCGCACGAGGCTCACACGATTTTCTTCGCTCCCTTATCAGTTCTCTCCTCCCCGGCTTCGGCTATTTATTTCAGTTTCTTCCGTGCGGGTTGCCTCGAGTCTCACCGGTCTGACGAGCTCGTCGGTTATCCGCTTGTTATGTACATTCGTGAGCGATTCGCACGTTTCGTCTCTCCTCTTCAATCTCCACCACACGATCCAGTGTTATTATTTTTTTTTTTCAATTTTTCAATTCAACTCAATTTTTTTTCTTCCGTTCGTTTCCGCGAAAAACACTTGATTTCCTTCGATTAAAATTTTTTTATTTATTTTCTTAGATTCCTCTCTCGCCTGCCTTACTTTTGATTTACTCGCATGCCGCAAAGAAAACCCGAGCGTAAAACGAGGGGATTCTGCACGCGAGTCCGGTTTTATCGGACGGGTTTATCGGCGATCGGAAACAGCGAATTCGGTGATTGGGACCTTTGACGACGGTGATTATGGGTTCGCGCGCAAACCTTCACGAGGCGAACGCGTATTTACGATTTTGTTGGTGGAGCGATACATCGTACGACGGATGCCGTGTCGGAGCGCGTAGCGCCATACTAGTTCGGAATTGACCGAGCCAGGCGAGCACTACCGAGTCTGGGGCGGTCCCCGGGGGTGGAAGAGCCGGGGGGTGAGAACGGTTCGCTGCTGGCAGCGGCCGCGACAGCGCGGCTCCCGGAGAACGCGAGGGCGCGAGCGAGAGAGACGGTTCGGAGGGGGTTGAAACGGAGACGGAGCGAGCGGCACGGGAAGGGTGGAAGCGACGCATGCGCAATGGTAACCCATATAGCCGAGCTTTATAGCGAGTCCATGGCCCGTGTGCTGCCAACGGCGCTACAACCCTCGTCGCACACATCCCAACGGCGTTTCCACCTCTCCGAGTCGACCGTCGGCTCCGCGCAAACGGCACAGTCGTCGGCCCTAGAAAGTGGATTCTGCGTTGAGCCGAAATTAGAGATGAAAAGCTCAATCTCGGATATGAAGCGGATGAAAAAAAGAGGGAAATTCTAGATCAGCGGGCAAAGATTCTGATCAACTGGGGGATCAACTTGAGTACCTGAAATGTGGGATTAAAATCCGGAGGCTGCGGAGAAAAATCGCCGCGTTCTCCCTTTCCAGACGGTGATATCGATTCATTTTTTGGAGGAAACTAATTCCGTGGCGGTGAGCGGATCGATCGAGAAACGG